>CAOJCR015133857.1:0-10777 GCA_948330485.1 Euphorbia neoarborescens
TTCTGTTTTATGATCTTTTTATGTTCTAATCCTCCTTGAATAACTCTGTTTATCAGCAACCGTTTCGAAGCCGTAATATTTCTACATTTTCTACAGTAACTTAGAAATTTTTTAACAAATATGAGCATTCATTCTTGTTGTCTTTGATGCTAATTAAAGTTCTGTGCAAACAATGCGCTATAGTAGATCATAACATAGATAAGGGCTAGTCCTGTACAATCTGTGCTGTGTTATTACATGGATGCAAAGAACTATTGGTGATACTTAGTTGACACAGATAAAGTGGTAAGCCACTGAGGCTATTTTCATTGTTTGGCCTTTAGGCACCATATCCAGCATAAATATTTTCTCAGCGCTCACTATGTGTTACATAATAGATTTTACTATTTATTTTCAAGTGCTTGGCATAATTTATGAGTGATCTTTATGTTCTGCTAGGCTGTCACCAATAAATTAACTCTTACATCTAACACTCTCTATTACTTCTACCTTTTTTTTTTTTCTTTTTTACATTATGTAGATTAATTCATTCATTCATTGCTTTGTTGGAGTCCGAAGAGTTACATCATTGTATGATTTGGAGGTGGCAATATGTGAGAATGAGGGCATTGAGCGGTTTGAAGAATTAGGATTGGGACCTTTGCTGCGACACCCGTTGGTTGTGCATTATTTTTCGGTGAATTCTGATGTGACTGAAGTGGTGAAGATAACCACCGAGGACATTATTCTGTGTCTACACGACTACATGACCACTTATAGCAAAAAAGATGTTATAATTAATGAATTTCTGGATTTCATGGCAATGAAGAGATCTGCCAAGGGAAAAGGAAATCTTGGTGTTCGTATTCAGAGCTTGGGGTGAGTTTTCATATATTCATTTCTTCGTTGTATTATTTGAGATGCATTTCATTACTTATTTTATTACGACATAGGATACTGGTATTACCGTTGTGACAATGCCTTACTTAAATAATTTGTGTAACCAAGTTTGGTTGCAGCTTGTAAAGCACTGAGTATGAAATGGTTAGTTGTTTTCTGAGACCAAGTTTTATTGCAATATCAGAGTTCATGTAACATACTACATCTGTTCCATGGAAAATACTTGCTTGTATAAATGTCATTTACAGGTTTTGTGATTTTTCGAAATAAACGTGTTTGGAAAAAAGTTTACAATTTACTTTTGTTTCAATTTGACGAGGAAGATTTTCTGCTGACCTTTTACCCCATTATATAAATGGTGCAAGTTATCAGTAACCAAATGGAGCCAAGTTTCTTTCTTTTCTTACTATCAAAGTTAATTGGTTTTTCGTATTTGGTTTTGGGTTATATTTTCTATATTTTTGGATCTATTTTTCCCACTGTAAGAGCTGTGTTTGTTCTTGTAAATATTCTTTTCCTTTTTGGCCTCATTTGTTTGAATTTTAAAATATTTAGCCTTACATAAGCTCTATGTCTAACCAAAATTAGAACCCACATGCTAATTATGTCATCCATATTCATTTCTTTGAGAAGCTTTGATAAATTCATGCTGTGTTGAGTTGATATCCTATGTTTTATGGCTACAGAATGCACATTTCTTTTATTAAGGAAGCCAGGAGATCTAAACATGCAACTCTACAGAAATGCCTAAATGCATTGAACGAGAAATCTGGAGCCGATATACTGAGGGCATCAACTAAAGGATCTGAAAATAAATCCCAAAAATCTTCTCTTTTTACCTCAGAGAAAAAGAACATGGACGAACGCTTTTCTGCCATGTCTCAGCGTTTTGAATCCTTTGCTTTTGTACACAAGGACTTCCGTGGAAAGCACATAAGATTTGATTCTTCAGGCCTAGAAGATGAAGAAACTGATGATAGTTCAGATGAAGATAATATGAACAGTACTGATGAAAGAAGCCATTTCCCATTGCAGAATGTCCACAACACTGATAAAGTGAGTACTTGTCCTTACCCATCTGCAACTGAAGAAATTTCTCGTCTTGGTTTGAAAGGTGCAATGGAGAGTCAGTCTCCTATTGGCAGCAGCGCAACTCGCAAAAGACTTATGCGGCGTAAAAACAAAAGAAAACTTGAAAATGCAAGCTGCTCTGCCTCAGCACCTGCTAAATTGCTTAAAGGGAAAACGGGAAGACACAGTACCAATGTAATTGACAGTAGAAAATGCGCTGAGTTGGTCAACAATACGAAAGAAGCTGATTTTTCATTATCAAATAATTCCATTAAAAGGTTTATCACAACTTGGAAGGAAACATGCAAGTGGCATAATTTGACTGAGGTTAGTTGGCATAATCAAAACAAGAATTTGTATATCATATTTATAATTTTCTCAATTGTTTGGATTGTTTAGGTTCTTGACAGAATGACGGACTTTTGTAAACCTGGGGATGGCTTGAGAGCTGTTCGAGATCGGAAAAGAATGAGGAAAATAACAAAGCAGTTGTTTTCCTTAGACCCTTGGATTGGATTACTCAATGTTGCTGTAAGTTAATTGTGTTTTCTGTTATGTTTCACAATATTATTTTGAAAATGATAGTTGGAAAGTGTCTGTGCTGTATCTAGCACTTGGCTCATGTATAAAGGGATAAGGACAATAGTGAAATCCTTGGTGGAGGAACTTGGTAAGGAGAAAAATTAATTCCTTGGGAATTTCTGAAAAATGCAGCCCTTAGTCAGGTTGTTCTAGGCAAGAGGTCATATAATTGTTACTTCAACATTGTGTTCTAGTTGATGAATTTGGTAGGTTCAATACCATGTAAGTGAGGTAGTTCTATGCGTCTGCTTTGTGATTAGCTCAGAAGAACATAACGTTTTGAGAATTCGGTTAACTGAGTTGAACTTATTGCCCATTTTCTCATAGGATATTCTTTAAATAATCGTTATTAATAAAAAATTTATTGGCCATTTTTCACTTATGCAGTTCCTGAGTTATTTCTCCCTTAATTTTTTTTGTTGTTGTTTTCTTTTTCCATTGATCTGTTCTCTTCTTTGATATATGCCAGATTACTACTTCCGTAATTATAACAAGTCCTACTTGGCATAGTAGTTTAAGACACAAGGTGCAAGGCCTTGAGCCTCGCCTCAAGGCGAGGCGCACTCCTTTTGGACGCAAGGCGCACGCCTTCAGAAAATTGAAAAAATAACATAAACGGAATTAAAACATGTAAAATGTAACACATGAACAACAAATGTAAAGATTAAAGTTTAACAATCACAATTCACCACCGGATTTGAATTCGCTAACTACTAACTGGTAGCTAACTGCCTACCTAGTACATACTAAGTTAATTAGTTAATTACTAGCTAAAAAAAAGTAAAACCTAATCTATCATCATCATATTGAACATCTTCTTCTACCTTGTTGGAGATTGTAGGAAATCCCACATCGGAAATAAACAAGAATGATAAGTGGTATATAAGTGACGTAGATTGGGCCTTAACATAAGCCAATTGGTTTTGTGTTACATGAGCTCAACCCCACTGGTATGCTCACTCACTTAGTCAAGTCCAACACTCTCAAACCCCATGGAATCTCTACATGGTATCAGAGCCTGCTCTGGTGTGCAGAATTTGAGCCTTCTTGTTTGCCCAAGTGTGCAAATGTTCCTGGGCCCATGTTTAAAGTCTTGGTGGAGCCCTGCCCTGGTGTGCAGAAATTGTTTGCCCAAGTGTACAAATTTGTGTGTTTGGCAAATGACAATTGGTCCAAGCCCAGTTTCACTTGAGGTGGAGTGTTGGAGATTGTGGGAAATCTCACATCAGACATAAACAAGAATGATGAGTGGTATATAAGTGGCGTAGTTGGGCCTTAACACAAGCCAATTGGTTTTGCGTTACATGGACTCAACCCCACTTGTATGCTCACTCACTCAATCAAGCCCAACACTCTTAAAGCCCATGGAATCTCTACATACCTTATTCTCACCATCTTCACCATCATCAATATACTCTTTCTCTTCTTCAAAGTCACTCTGTGATTCATAGACATAGATGATGCTCTTTGGCCTTTTCCTTTGCCTTAGAACTTGAACCAACAATATTTCTCTCTGGAGGAGAACACATTGAACTTTTGAAGCATGTTTTTATTATCTTTTCAGGTCTTATTTTACTGTTTTATTAATTTAGGGTTCGGATTTGATAGCTAAAAAATGGAGGGTTCAGATTAAAAATCTGAACCCTAACTTTTTATATGAAAGGCGTGCCTTTCTTTACTGCACCCAGGTGCACAAAGGCGTGCATGGCTGCACCCGTTGGGCATGGCCCTCGCCAGGAGGTGGCAAGGCGCTGTCCCTAACACCTTAACAAAGTCATGCCACCTTTAACTACCATGCTACTTGGATAATTTAACACCAAGTTACAAATTTTGCTCAATATGTAAACAGATTTCGTGGTCCCCTTTCTACTTTGATATGATTTGAGATAAAGTTTTGTCAGTCTATGTAGTATTCTGCTTTAGTTTGTAAAATTTCAGTTGTACAGCCATTATAAATGTTTAACAGCATGTGCCCTGTGTTTATTGCTTATTTTAATCCTTTCAAGGGTCTTCTTTTTGCATGCACAAGGGTGGAATCTAGATGAAGTCTATATATGTATTTTGGAATAGCAATGGGTAGTCTATTGAATAGATAAAACACCTTGTGCTTTCGACGTTTCATATTTCTATTGCTGTTTATCTCATACAGAATTGACCAGTTCTGTTTGTGTTCTTATTTGTTTTGATGTATTTATTTGAAATAATGGATAATAGGCAAAGTTGCTTTAACAATTTCTCAGGTGACTGCAATTAAATCTGATATGATTGACAGCATCTATAATGCTCTCGATAGCATAGTTCAAACTGAATTGCCCAGCACCCAATATGAGAGCATTGACGTTGAACCAAGTGAGAAGCAGACATCCATTGTAACCCATGACACACTGCTGCAGATACATAGTGAGTACTGTTGGCTTTTCGGAGCTGATTCTTTTATTGCATTATTCTGTTGCATGGTTCTTCTGAATGAAATTGATTTTACCTTTAGTTCCCCTTTTTGACTGTTCTCATTATACCTCATTTGGAGTACTGTTTCTAATAGGAAAAAAAGGAGTTCAATTTTCATTCTGGAACTGTGGTAGCATTTTGAGGCAGATACTGGTTATGAATCCTCAATAGAAATAATGAATTTGAACAATTAATTTTTGTCCTTTCCTTTTGGCTTATAGTTTGTAAATTGGTAGATTTACTTCAATATTCAACTATCCATACTTGGCTTACTTTATGCATGCGTGGTACTGATTTTTTTAGCTGGGTTACAGAAGTATCTGATGGCTTCTTTGCAATTATTGTACTTTTTGGTTCACTGACAATAGTATACAATCTAAATTTATATTTGGTTGCAAGCTGTCATTTTTTCTCTTCATCCATCGAGTTCTAATAGCATCAATAGTTGCAATTATTGTATTTTTTATTTCATTAATTTGTTGCAACTTGCATAGTCATGTGTAACTTACTTTGGATGCATGGGCAGTGAGAACTACACCCTTTGTTTCATAATGTTTGCCTTTTTACGGTTTTGACACGCGGGTCAAGGAAATAATTTAAATATATTAATTGTGGTGGTATTTTACCAAGATTTTCCTATAAATGAGACTGTATAATTAACAGCATCATATATAGGGATAAAATTTGAATTGAATGTTTTTAATTTTGTAAAAGGACTATATAATCTGCAACAAATTTTTTTTTAAGAATCCATAATGACATATTACAAAATGGAACGCTTAGTTACGAAGAAATGTTTTATGCTGGTATGGTGGTTCCATTGTAAGTTAAGGGCAGTATTTTCTGTAAATAGTCTGTGGTCCATTTACTGATTTTTTTAGTCTGACAGGTCTTACAACTGATGAAATTCTTGGGAAGATCTCTGAGTATTATAATCTAGATTGTACGTTTCGGGGCAATAGAAAATATCCTCTAGAAGACAAATTTGTTTCCTTAAAGAAGTTGTGCAGTTGTGAGTTGTGGCTGCTTGATCAACTTAGTCTGAAAGAATTCAAGTCTCTTGGTCATGGGGAATTTTTGGATTTCCTAGTGAAACATGAATCTCTGTTGCCTACTGAAATACAGAAACTATTCGCAGTCGATGTATGTTCAAAGCCTCCTCTGGAGGTTTCTGTGCTCCAGAACCAGTTAATGTTGCTGGTATCGCAAGCTGCAAATAACTTATGGGAGAATGCAACTATCACAAAGCATATGATTTCTGGATTACTTTCGAAGCAATTTCCTCTGCTGAGTTTTAGAATTGTGGAAAATGGCTCGAGGGAAGATTTTGTAGAAGTCCTAGGCGAATTCAATAATAATGCAACTTCAAAATGTGTCCTGTTTTCTGCAACATTGTTCAGAAAAGAGTATGTTGGTGACCTTCTGAAGGAAGATCAGATTCTAAAGACTGTTGCAGTGACAACAAACAGCGGGCAAAAAATGGCATCCTTTGAGTCCTTCAACTCCAAGAGTGCAATTGAAGTTTTGCTTAGAGCACCAATGTTATCTGATTTGAACTCATGGTCACACTGGGACCTTATATATGCTCCCTCTCTTGGTCCTCTTGTGGGGTGGTTGTTGAGCGAAGTGAATGCCAAGGAGTTGTTGTGTTTGGTGACAAAAGATGGTAAGGCGATACGAATCAATCAGTCTGCTAGTGCCGATTCATTTTTGGAAGCTGCACTTCAGATATCAGCTTTCCGAACAGCAGTTGACCTGTTATCCTTCATATCATTGGCTGGTGGAGAAAAACAGGTTCCTTTGTTGCTTCTAAAATCTTATGCGCAGCATGCGTTTGATGTTATTTCGAAGACTCATTTTGAGAACATAGAGGTTCAAGACAATAAGAATTCTGAACCTCATGAAAAAGTAGTTAAGATGGTTGATAATAATTTAACTGAATCAGCAAAGATTTCAACCCAAACTAATCAAGGGGTGCTTGCTGCTTCCAGATATGTACTCGATTGTCTTGGTTACCTTCCTTCAGAATTTCATGGTTTTGTTGCTGATATATTGCTTTCTGGGATGCGATCTGTAATTAAAGATGCCCCGTTTGCCATTTTGCATGAATGCAACCAAAAAGAGCGTATCATGCTTCATGAAATAGGATTATCTATTGGCATAGCAGAGTGGGTTGAAGATTACCACAAATTTTGTGCTAGTGGTTTTACAAATTTGTTCACACCTTCCATGCCTACATATTTTGTAGCTGCTAGGCCTGCCTTAGGTACAGACTCAAGTTATATGCAAGATACAATGGATGTCTATTCACATGTCACTGGAGTAAAAGCCATATGTCTCGAGGAAGATGTTCATAAAGATGGAAGTAATCAAAGCTGTGAAACAAACCTAGATCCAGCAATGTCTATTGATGAAATTGACAATGAATGTGCTGCAGAATCTTCTGAGAACAAAAAGAAGGATGCAGCCCAGGTTATTGAATCTATCAGGAGATATGAATTTGGTTTAGATCCTAATCTTTCATGCTTAGAGAGCACCATGTTAGAAAAGCAACATGCTCGCTTGGGGAGAGCGCTTCATTGTCTTTCGCAGGAATTATACTCTGAGGATTCTCACTTCCTTCTTGAGCTGGTAAAGTGGACCCTTTCTTAACTTCAATTCAAAAAATTCTACATGCCAGTAATATTTTGATCTGATTCACATTAGAGTGGTGAAATTTTATATCTTGGTTCTCTATTTTTTTTCTTCATTATTTGTTTATTTTTATTTCTGTGTTGTCTAGGTAGTTCTTTGTTGATTCTTGCCATTGTTTTTTTTTTGTCTTTCACACCTCTGGTTTATTCATTATGCTAAATTTTACGTTCTACCATTGACCATATAATACTAGTTTAAAGTGCATGTGAACTATGTTCATTTGAGAGGTGGAAATGGATAGCCTTGGACTAGCTAATTAATGCATTAAAGAACCATATATCCTGTTGATTGAAGAAGACAGTTCTGTATTACCTTCCTATTGATGCTAAAATGTCTCCTGCTCATGTTGCTGTTCGCAATTAGGTAAGAGCTGAAATAAGTAACATCGCCATCCTCAATTTTGATGCCCTTAACTTCTCCACAAATTCGAATTTTGATCGTAAACATTCAATTTTGTTTTTCTAGTCAAAATGACCGTTAACCAAGGGAAGTTTATTGAATAGCATATCGCATACCTAATTGGGTTTATCCTTCCCCATAGAAAGAAAGAAAAGGGCCCTCTCACTATTATTACATGATTTTTGAAAATTTATCAACTGTGTGCGGCTATATATGCATAGTAATTCCTCAAAAAAGTCGTGTTCTGCTTGGTCCCCGAATCAAATTTAGTGCTGTGGAGGTGGACTGCAAGGATTTCTGAAATTCTCCGACTTAGCTAAGTAATTGCTTGCTTGAAGCATGTGTTTTGTAAGCTTTTCAAAATCCTACGGACTTTATTGTCACTGCTTCAACTTAGTGTCTTTATTGAATACTCATTTGTTCCTGGAAAAAATCTAAATAAAGGTCAATCTGTCATGAAGCACATATGGTATTGGTGACTACATGAATCTAAAGTGGCGTATGTAGTATTCATATTTGACTTATATTACAACAAAAACTTGTGGGGAAACAAACCAGCTAAGACTTTGTGCTTAACTCTATTGAATATGTTCCCATATGCTAAAATCTTAAATCTGTTTGTTTAATTTCTTCAGAACTCAAATGCTTTAGGGATTAATTTGATTTTAACTGTTTAACCAGAATTTCAATGCATCTGAATTCTTGAACTGGAAGTGGAATCTTGTAGCAGGGAAGATCTTATACAGCCTGAACTGTGCATTGCAATTTGCTATGGTGGCTAGCTATAAGAACTGAGACATTAAAATACTGTGGAAAGTGACTATCAGCTGAGCAAGAAACATGCACTATTATGCCACTTGCTCTTCGATTTCTTGACACTAAATATGTTATTCAAAGACATTTTGTTTTTCTTTGTACGTCCTAGATTTTTACTAGTCCAGATTTGCAGCACATGTATAAACCCCCACTTTATTTGTAATCACAAAATATTTGTTGATTCATCATTTATTTGTTTGTTTTCCATGCGTTATGTTGCTAATATTACTGTACGCATTGATATTAATCCCGTAAAATTGTTGCTTCAGGTACAAAATGCTGATGATAACTTGTATCCAGAAAGTGTGGAACCAACTCTAACTTTCATACTCCAAGAATCCGGCATTGTTGTTTTAAATAATGAGCAAGGCTTCTCTGAGAAGAACATCAGAGCTCTTTGTGATGTTGGAAATTCAACGAAGAAAGGATCTGGTACTGGATACATAGGGCAGAAGGGGATTGGCTTCAAATCAGTATTTCGGGTATGTTCTTAGCCTGTTCACTCAGCCAACTAAAATATTACTTTTGAAAGTTCAAATTTTCTTTTGGTTTTCCAAGGGAGTCTAATGATAGGAGATGCTAATGAGGAACCAATTTGTAAGACCTTTGGTATTTGAGGACAAAACAAGTGCTTGATAATCCAATAGTTCTTTCATGGCTGTCGCTTCATTTCATTTCTTCTGCTTTAGAAAACAATTTTTTCATATTCAGATTCAAGAGAATTGATAATCAACAATATTGGTTGTTACAGCCAGCTGAAGTTAAACTTTCTTTAGAGCAGGCATTAGGCATTTGACATGGAGCATTAGCATTTACTACAACTTTGTTTCTTGAACAAAACCATATATAATGTAAACTAGTTATATGAACTCTTGCAAAATTATCTTTTATGTTACTTTACCTAATTTCTTGTAGCCCTTGGCATATTCTTTACCTTTTAGGTTGCTATAATTACTCGTTATAAAAAACAGCAAATCCCTAATTGTTATTATTCATGATAGAGAGCAACTAATCGCTGGGTAGTATTCTTGTTTTATAGAGTTACATCTTACTAAAAGCATGGCCCGTTAAAAAAATATGTGCTGTGTTAATTACAACTAGCTGTTAGGTTATTTTGAGACTGCAGACGGTATGATGTCTCAGGTTCCAGTCCTGCATGTCCACCAATTTGTATGAGCTACTGACCTTTATGGTGAATAATATAGAAGGTGAAAAGTTCTCCTGTATCCGTTTTTGGATCCTTTTGAACGGCAAAAGACCATATGTTTGGTATCACGAGTTATTCTTCCTTTTTTTAATATATAATAATCGTCTCCATGAATATTTTTTTTGTTCTTTTTGAAGGTAACTGATGCTCCAGAGATTCATTCGAATGGTTTTCATATTAAGTTCGATATAAGTGGTGGTCAAATAGGTTTTGTTTTGCCCACAGTTGTTGCTCCCTGTGATACTGGATCATATAGCAAGCTTATATTGCAAGAAACTGGTCAAATGAATAGGAATGCTTGGAATACTTGCATTTTACTTCCTTTCCGGTCAAAATTATCAGAAGAAACTGCAATGAAATTGTTTTCTGATCTTCATGCTTCTTTGCTTCTCTTTCTTCATCGACTTCAGTGCATTATGTTCCGAAATATGCGCAATGATTCCCTCCTTGTAATGAGAAAAGAAATCTTGCAAGATGGCATTGTAAAGGTCTCTTGTGGGAAATTTAAAATGACTTGGCTAGTTGAATCTCAGAAGTTGCAAGCACATACAAGCCGTCCTAAAGTCCAGACAACTGAAATCGCCATAGCATTTCCTCTGGAGGAGTCGGATAATGGGGATTACTATGCACGTTTGGAGCTGCAGCCTGTTTTTGCTTTTCTTCCGCTGAGAACATATGGTC
>CAOJCR015134007.1:0-11609 GCA_948330485.1 Euphorbia neoarborescens
ATGTGTATGTGCAATGTGTTTATTTCACGCCTCTTATATTTGTCTGTATGTATAAGCATGCTAGATGAATGTTATCCCTTCCTAAACAATTGTATCCCATAGGATTTATTTTCCTTTCGATATGGTTGTAATAATTATACTCTGCTATTACTTGATTTACTGCTTTGAATGTATGGCGCGATCACCTAAAAACACAACTAAAATCAATCCATAGGTTTTTCACAAATAAAACCATTTCATCTCTATAAATTTTGTCGATTTCGTTAAAACGTTATTTGAAAAGGGATAAGTAAAAGTCTTGTCCAAACCCGATCTCTGGATCACGATTTTGGATTCGAGACCAAGGTTTCGAGCAATACCATGATAACTTCCCAGTGTGAGCTTAGAACCGGGTGGCGACTCCAAAATTATTTTCTAAAAATCTGAGTTTGGATTTCTTTTCCAAAAATCTTTTCTTTTTAAAAATCATTTTCCTTTGATTTTGATTTTTATTAAAATCCCAAGCACACTTTTATACGCGCATTTTGTTTGGAGATCCTTCCTCCGAAAACCTCGAGTCCCTATTCGGGTCTGCCTCTTAGCGGGGGGTACAAGGAAAGGAATCCTCCACTCGCTTGGGAACGTTTTCCTTTTATCTTTTTTACTTCATATTTCGTGACAAATCTTCAAAAGACCCGTCACTTGTACACACGAGAGTACCAAGATGCTCGCGGCGTGAGCCAAATCAATTTCCAACTCTTAGTCTTTCACTTTCATTCGAGCATCGATCTCAAAACCTTTTATTTCCAAAAAATTGGATGTCAAAACAACTCAAACTTTTTCTCCGAAAGGTTGCTGCGCTCACAAGAGACACGAGTGATTGTTAGTTCAGGACTTATACTGGTAAGAACGAGGTCAGGGGTGGTAGAATCGAGGACCCTAGAGGGGTCTGATCCAAAGCAGATAACTCATCGAGGCATGTGGGTGTGCTTCTATAAACTATTTTGAACCTCCCACAAGGGTATTAAGTCTATATTTCGCCGGGTGGAAAGCGTATCAAGCTCCCACTCCTGTCTGGGGATAGAGGTAGGCCCCAAGGTAACCTTGGTTCAGCATCTACTGGGAATTCAAGTCTACCCCCATGGAGGGCTGGGCTCCCAAAATTGCCCTCAGAGATATGAAGGCTGAATTCAACAAGGATTGTCGGAGGGCCTCCACATTCTCCGATTTTGTCCTATAGTGGAATGTGATGTACTGTATGGTGGCCGCAGGATCCGTTGCACTACCGGGTTGTGATGAATCGGGCTCCTAGGATAGAGGAAAAAGATGACCAAGGGCTCCATTAGTTGTATTCGTGCCATCGTGAGCCATCAGCTGTATGAGTCCATGCTTACCGCACCAAATGATAAGTTTAGTAAGATAGTCAGTGATTGAGATCCTTTTACTCCTGATTGGTGACTTGCAAGTTCTGTAAAACAAAGATTTTGAAGTCGGATTTCTCGGATAATCCTACTCTGATGCTTAAGTTAGGAAACCCCCCTTTTTAAGATGGGTTATTCATGAAAGATATTCAGATCCCTTTCTTACCATTTTTCCTCCCTTTTATAAGGGTTTGAGGATTACCTTTTTGTCTTTTTTTCCTTTTGGTGCCATCATGACATGGCCCTTTTGGCCATCCCTGGGTCTTTTCACCGTTGGTGGCCCTGATCTGATCTTTGATTTGTTTTGATTTCTATCTCTCCCTCTCTCCTATCCTCTAGTTGTAGTTGATCCTTACACCAATTGCTGCACTATACGCTCTTGGCTATAGCATTAGTGGCTTTGGCTCCATCTCATCATTTCGCATACTCGACTCCCTGTCGGACCCCCTAATGCTTCTGACGCTCATGTAACTTCTTTCGAACTCGACATTGAGCATCCTCTAATCACTATCCATCATCAGAATTCGGATATCGAGAGTTATTAACTTTTTACACATCGATCGAGGATCGAATCCCCTGCAGAGGTGGGAGGGGCGAGCAATAGACCTTTCTTTCGAGCCGAATGACTCCACATGTTGATCAAGCAGTGCCATATGATGCCACGTATATGGGTGTTACCACAAAGTGTATAAAATTGCATACACAATTTCTACATTTTACAAATTGAAAAAATTAAATATAGAATGTATAAAAAATTGTGTATACAATAAATTGGAAGAAATGCATAAAAACTGTATACACTTGTTTATATAAAGTGTTGATTACAGTTGTACCGAAAACTGGATCTACTTGCGAGAGTAAGCGAGAGCCCGGATCTAGGGCTCGGTAGATCAGATAGTCTACCCGGGCATATATCGGGTTAATAACCTGGGAATTTGATGATGACTCAGCAAACACGCTTATGTCCTCCAAAGAGGCTATTCCCCAATCTGAGACAACGGAGGGGTAATTGAGTCTTTATGATGGGACCACAATGATTGGTAAAGAACATTCCTTAACAAAATTCGGTTATGAGGTAAGCCCATATAAAGGGCTCTCATCTCACGAAAAAGGTACATGATTGTAATTCTAAAATTATGAGTTCATCTTTATATTCCAAAACCCTGTCTTCTGACTTAAGCATCAGAAGGTTCTTCACTGGAACCACCGGTGTCACTCCTTTTCTATTGATTTCAGGAATTGAATTCGAAAGTCAGTGACCATTGCATCAGAGAAGAAGGTTTATTCTCACGCTGAGTATCATTGGTGCGGTGAACGTGCTTGAAACAGCATGACAATAAGTTCTACTTCAGATTTAGTGGCTCCCCCAGCAATCAGCAATCCAATCTCAGACAGCTTAGAAAATCTTAAAGCAACACCTCTAACGGTGGAGCAACTGATTCAAACTTATGCGATGCCCCCTCAATATGCTGCTTTCTTGCAGCAAGAAATGGAAAGAAACCAACCGATGAATACTACAGTGGTGCAATAGGAGATCCCATTTTGAGTTTCTAATGCAGTTGGGTCTGTAGAAGGAAGTGCAGTGAATAGAGATTTATTCCACACGTCGACTTCTACCTCTGCTGGAGTTCAAAGTGTCTATCAGCATACACAAAGAGCTTTACCACCACCAGCTCCACTGCCAATTTGGAATGCTCCGCAGAGTTACATAAACAGCAATGGGAAGCTAGAGTGCACAAACACCTACGCCATAGGTTCAAATTGGTCAATATGCTCCACCACAGACTTCAGCACCTTCGGCGATGAACCAGCATTTTCAGGGTTATACATCCCATCAAGTAAGTCATCCTGCCTCACTCCAAGGGTTGGGCTATGCACACCTGAGTATGGCCCCACCAGATAAATATACGGATGTTGATCTAGTAAAACGCATAACTACTGGAGAATTGGGTAGACTCCTGGTAGAGTGGTTCAAAGCTACTCATAGTGAGCAGGCGGTGCCATTTCAGGCTCCTATAGTAGAATGTAAGGGACCCTTCACTTCCTAAACGAATTTTAGATGCGAAAACTAATAAAAAGTTTAAGATCCCAGTGCTACCTCAATACAATGGAACAATGGACCCTGTTATATATGTAAAAAATATTACTGGTATTATGAATATTGCAAACGTCGATGGTGTCCTGATGTGTAAGATGTTCTCTCTCTCCCTGGATGGCCTCGTTCATTATTGGTATGATGGGTTGCCACCTGGGTCTATTGATAGCTGGAAAGAGCTGAAAAGATAGTTTATAGCTAAGTTTGTAGGATCAATCCTAGCAACAATAGCCACCCGGGTGCAAAATGATGTTGTGCAAGGTCCAGGAGAGTCCCTGCGAGATTACATTGCTCGTTTCAATAACGCATATGTCCAGATTAAAAATGTTGAAACCAATATTGCTTGTAAGACATTGATGAAGAACACAAGGAGTAGTCGGTTGCCCCAGCAATTGGCTTTCCAAAAGCCACGCAACCAGGTGCAGCTGATGACCATATTCAAAGATTGTGTAGAGGTAGATGATGCACAGAACATTCGCAGGGGCATTGATCTGGGAACTCGAGACCGAGACTAGGCCAAATTCAGGAGAGATGACAAAGGCCAAGACATGATCGGGATAGGAGAAGATATTTCTCTAGAGGGAACCGAGAAGGGATGCAGCTTACCCCGCAGAACACATCACTCGGTGAAGTCTTGCTAGCTATCAATGAGAAAGGCCTTAACAAAGAACTAACATATCCCGAAACTAAGAAGGGACAAACTTTTGGCCTAAAAAGGATGCATACTGTAGGTTTCAATGGGTTAAGGGACATCATACGGATGAGTGCAGGTCCTTGGAAGAAAAGATTGAAAAATTGATTAGGAGAGATAAACTGACGAAGATTGTGGATCACAAAGAAGATAAAAAGGAGGATAAGGTAGAACAGACTGATCCTAAACCAGGAAGAGCTACTGAACAGCGTCCCTACTGGAGGTAGACCCGGGGAGTAATCATGGTAATAGCAGGCGGACCCAGTGCCGAGCCCCAAGCTAAAAAAGCAAGAACAACACCCATAAAGCTTAAAGGTACAATTGACCTCAATACTTCTTTTGTCCGGCTTACTAACGTGAATCCAGGACACACAGTTGCACTAGTAATTGAGGTTGTGCTAGAAGATTACACAGTACAGAGTGTTTTTGTAGAAACATAAAGTGCCGTCAATTTGATTAATCGGTATGCAGTTGAAAAAGCTCAAAGTTGTTGAGAGGATAGAACCGACATACACTCCTATTATGGGCCTCAGGGGCATTCCTATCCCATTAATAGGATATGTCTGACTTTGTATGGAGAGCGGGGATGAGAAGCACGTATATAGATCAGAGGAACTATTCCTTATCATTGACGCCAAACTGGCCTATAATGTCATCCTGGTAAGGCCATTCTTAGTTGATTCAGAACTGGTTATCTCGTGCAGACACTTGGCATTACAAATCCCCACCAGTAATGGGAATGCCATTTGTCACGACAATCAACAGGCGACTCAGAGAACATACTTGGCATCGTCCAAATATGATGTTGAAGCGGAAAGTGATGATGAGGAAAGTCACCCGGATGCAACAGAACCATTTGATAAGGTAGAGACCCTGGCCATTGCGGAGGGAAAGAACATAAACATATGCAAAAAAAACTGGAGGAAGGCTTGAGGGATTCCATATTAGAATTATTGAAAACTGAATAGAAGACTTTCGCATGGATTGCAGAAGACCTAGAGGGGGTACCACCAGAAATAATTACTCACAGTCTGAATGTTGACCCCGAGGCGAAGGCAATGGTCCAGAAGAAGAGGAGACATGCCTTAGACAGACAAAAATCTATTGAAAAAGAGGTATCAGAGCTGCTAATGGTAGGACACATTCGGCTAGTACATTATACAAGCTAGTTGGCTAATGTGGTCCTTGCTAAGAAACCGAATGGGTCTTACCGGATATGTGTAGACTTCACCGATCTAAATAAAGCTTGCCCGAAAGATTGTTACCCCCTACCTAGCATTAACCAACTAGTGGATGAAACTGTTGGACACCGGATCTACTCGGTACTAGATGCAAATGCTAGGTATAATCATATCTCTATGAACCCGGATGATGAGATCAAAACTTCTTTCATTACTCATGAGGGCACCTACTGTTACACCAAAATGCCCTTCAAACTAAAGAATGCAGGGGCCACTTATCAGAGGCTGGTGAATGATATGTTTAGGAACTAGATTGGCAAAAGCATCGAGGTCTATGTAGATGATATGGTGGTTAAAAGCATGTCCGAAGTAGAGCATCTACAGCATATCTGGAAGGTTTTCATTATCCTACAAGACTATAGACTCAAGCTCAACCCGAAGAAATGTGTCTTTAGAATCAAGAGAGGTAAGTTCCTGGGGTTCATGGTCTCGTATAGGGGAATCGAAGCTAATCCCATAAAGATCCAGGCTATAATAAACATGACCCCTCGAAGGAATCTGAATGAACTATAAAGACTCAACAGGCAGATCAATGCCTTAGGGAGGTTCATCTCATTTTCTGCAAAAAAGATGTATGTCCTTCTACAAAGCCATCGAGATGAAGCCCGGGTTCAAATGGGATGATGACTGCCAGAAAGCATTTGAAAATCTCAAAGAGTTCCTATAATCTACGCCCCTGCTCAGTAAGCCGAGAGAGGGAGAAACATTGTTCATATGCTTGGCAGCGAATGATGAAGCCGTAGGGGTAGTTTTGATCCGGGAAGAAGGGACTCAGCAGTACCCCATATACTACATCAACGAAGTTCTAAAAGATGCTGAACTCAGGTATCCTCGGATCGAGAAATTAGTAATGACTTTGACTTTTGCTGCAGATAGGCTTAGGCCTTATTTTCAATCCTACACCATTGTGGTACAAATAAACCTACCATTGAAGAACGTTCTACATAGGCTAGACACTGCTAGGAGGTTGGACGAGTGGGCGGTAAAACTAGGAGAATTTGACATTCGATTCGAGCCATGAACCTCCATAAAAGCCCAAGTGTTAGCAGATTTTATTGTAGAATTTGTCGAATTGGAGCAAGAGCCAACAATATGATTTGAGCGGCAGGAAGTGTATGTAGACGGAGCTTCGCCATCTGAAGGAGCAAGAATTGGGGTAGTCATCAAAGGGCCTTGTAAACTACTATTCGAATACGCTATAAAATTGGATTTTCCCATAGCTAATAATGCTTCAGAATATAAAGCATTAATAAAAGGCCTGGATCTCATCAAAGAAATCAACCTAGACCGGGTGGTGATCCGGAGTGATTCTCGATTGGTTATGGGGCAACTGAACAAAAGTTTCCAAGTAAGGGATGAATCAATGAACAAGTACTTATCCTGGGCCAAGAGCTTGTTAAATGAGCTACAGTCCAAAGGGATGCTATGCCAGATCGAGAATATATCCAGAAAATAGAATGAAGAAGCGGATAAGTTAGCCAAGGCAGCTGTCCACCCTACTGATTGGCAAATGCTAACTTATCCATTTGAAATACAAGGAGGGCCCAGCCATGAGGTAGGAGAAGTCTTAGTAGCAGAAGAAGCTGATAAAGATTGGAGATCTCCAATCTCAAAGTTCCTGGAGAAAGGAGAGCTCCCGTAAGATGAGAAAGAAGTAAATAGGATCAGTAGAAGAATATCTAGGTACTCACTGGTCAACGGAGAATTGATGAGAAGATCCGTCACACATTATTGGCTCAAGTGTATCGCTCGGGATGAAGAAATCTATATTCTGAGAGAGATACACGAGGGAATCTGTAGAGCACACTAAGGGGTAACAACCCTGGTGAGAAGGACTCGCGTGGCAGGATATTTTTGAGAGATCATGGAAGAAGATGTTGAAGAATACGTAAAGAAGTGCCAGTAGTGCCATATCAACGCAACAAGAAAGCACCAACCTGCAGTTGGCCAGAAACCAATTTACATAGTATGGCCCTTTAGTACTTAGGGAATTGATCTTGTTGGACCTATGATAGAGGACAGCAAGTAGAAAAAGTGGATCATTGTGTCCGTGGATCACTTTACCAAATGGGTAGAAGCCGAAGCCTTGAGTACCACAACTCCTGAGAAGGTTATTACCATTGTAGAATATCAGATTGTTACCCAGTTTGGCATGCCAAACAAAATTATTACAGACAATACCACTCAATTCACTTCAAAAAAATTCAAGCAGTTCTGTAGAAATATGAAAATAGAGCATCGATGCTCTTCGGTAGCTCATCCCCAAACTAATGGCCAAACAGAGGTCATCAACAGAGTCATCAAAGATGGGCTCCGAAAGAGATTATCAAAGCACAAAAGAGTATAGCTGGATTCCCTGAATTACATTCTATGGGCATATCAAACCACTCCCAGAACAACCACGGGAGAAACTCCCTTCTCACTCACTTACGATATGGAGGTTGTCATCCCGGTTGAGATAGGTGCCCCAAGTGAAAGGGTGACTCACTATTCACTTGTGACTCACTATTCACTTGAGGAAATGAGCTTAACATTCGTAATAAGCTGGACTCTCTGGAAGAAAGGCGGGAGAAGGCCTATATCTTGATGGCAGCATACAAAAACTGGATTGCCAGATACCATGATAGGAAAATCAAAGGCATGCAATTCTAGATAGGAGACTTATTCTTAAAAGAATCTGCAGCATCCCAAAGCAGGGAAGGCAAAGGCAAGATAGGAGGTAACTGGGAAGGGCCTTACATTGTTAAAAGTATAACTGGCCCGAGAACATATTGACTATAGAAACTGAACGGGAAGGACATCCCCCAAACATGGAACATCTGTAATTTAAGGAAATATTATCCTTTAGAATGACATGGTAATGAATTGCTATACTCTTTTTCCCTGATTAACGGTTTTTTTTCACTGGATTTTAATTAATCAGGTTTTTAACGAGGTAGCAATCTCGGAGCACCATTTGTATACTTCCCCGATAGTGGGACCGAAGGGTTGAATAAAATGCCAACTTGCTCATATTTGAGTTATTCTATTTGAGTTATTACTCATAAAAAATCGGGACTGAGCCAAAATGGTAAAAAAGTACTAGATCGCTCATGTTTGAGTTATTTTATTTGAATTATTACTCATAAAAAATTGGGACTAAGCCAAAATGGCAAAAAAGTAGCAGATCACTCATATTTAAGTTATTACTCATAAAAGATCAAGGCTAGGCCAAAAATGATTACTCATATTTAGGTCGCATCAAATCTACCAGGCATAAAAGCCTTACCACTCATATTTGAGTTGTATGAAGTTTACCGGGCGTAAAAATTCTAAACGCTCATATTTAAGTGGTATGAAGTCTACCGGGCACAAAAAGCCTAATCACTCATATTTGAGTTGCATTAACTTTTATGACATAAAAACCGTAAAATTGCTCATATCTGAGTTCTATCAAATTTTATGGCACAAAATGCCTAAGTACTCATATTTGAGTTGTATCAGAAGTCTAGAGTGAAGAGGCATAAATACTCATATTTAAGTCACTTCCAATCGAATAATCAAAATCAAAGTCTATTAAAGACGGATGAAAAAGGGCAAGATAGCCGGGAATAAGAGAGAAGCGCAAACATGCATAAAAACCAAAGACAAAAAGCCAGGTTAGTACAAAATGCAAAATAACAGTAGCGTTCAAAAGGCAAGAATCGTATTCTCAATACAAATTCAGAAAAGAATGAAAAATAAAGACTTCAATCTAAGTTTACGATAGCACCCCTAGGGGGAAAATCTTCCTCCATAAGAGGGACTTCTTGGAGAGGTTGAACATTCAAAACAGTTCCCGGTTCAGGATTTGAAAGATCCCCTTCAACTTTCTACACGATTGGTAAATGGGGGTGCATTTCCTCTTCCTCCTGCGGGGTCCCAACCACTTGGCGAGCTAGGAAATCATCATATTCCACTTTTGTGGGAAGTGCAACCTCAATCAAAGCCATCTAGGGCACTCAGGAAAGATACACTAAATGGATCTTCTCCCTGTAAGCTGTACAAATACTAGCAAACTGGGCAGAATCAGCCAGTAGGGACTGTTGTCGTTCCTCCTCTTTTGCAGCCAACAATCTATCTTTCTCCTTGAAAATTTTGTTTTCCTCAGACAAGGAATCTAGATCGGATTAAGCTTTGATAAGGGCTGAGTCCCTCTCGCAGTGAGCGAGATCCAGCTCTTGGGTTAGGATGGCTAGTTCCTTCTTCAAACGCATAATCTCTCCATCCATAGAGTCTTTTATCTGGGCCAATTCCTAATCTTTGGCCTGTAAGCATTCAACAAGATGAGTATTCTCAGTCTAAAGAGATTCATGTATGGCATCCTTCTCGGATTGCTCTACTTGGATGTTCTCCACTCGGGCATAAATCTCAGTCATAATAGAAACAGCCTGCAGAAGAAGCAGTTAGCAAAATAGCCGATAAATAAGATTGTGAAGTAAACTAATACCTGAGTGGCAGCCTTATAGGTACCATAAATTAATTACTCAGTATTGGCTGCCTCTAGCTTGGGTCGATCCCCGGGAAAAAGAAAAACCTTTCGTAGTTTGCCCTGGGATATGCAATCAAGAACCCAGATGTTCTTCCCAATCTTTCTCTCCCAGTAACCCTCAGAGGAGGCTTTAGGTTCTTTATTTTTGGAAGTAACCTTGACTCCCTAAGAAAAGTGAATATGAGAAATCCAGAATAAGAGATATAATTTGGTTAAGCAAAAAAGGGTTAGCTTTCCATGCCTCTTCCTCTTCTTGAGTGGAGTGTCGTCAGATACATCCTCAGCTAAAGGATCAGAAGCCACTGGATTAACTGGGGCAACAGGATGATTGTTAAGGTTGTTTTAGGCCTCATATTTTTTGGTGTATTCGGCAAAGTTTGGTAATGTTCAGTATCGATTTTCGGTGTGTTTGGTTCATTTTCGTATGCGTTTTCCCTTTTCCTGCTTTCTTCTATGTTTTTATGTGTGTATAGTTTTTTAGGATATTTGTATGTACTTCCAGGAGTTCGGCTCTTAGATCCATGGATTTTAGGACACTCCTGTATTTTGGTGCATTTATGGGTTGTTTGTCTGTGCTTAACAGGTCTCAGGAGTTCATGGACAACGAGATGGATTCGAGAGTGGATTGAAGGCATTTTGGAGCTAAATTAGAAGTGTCACATCGTAATGCTTATGCATTATATCGTGGCGATGATGCGTAGAAGACAAAGAATTCAAAGCAAGACCATCACGTCGTGATGGTGGAAATTTACGTCGTGGCCACCTATTTTTTAAGACAAACAGAATGTTTTGAAGAGCGTGAAGAATTTGGCTGGTTATGTCATAATAGCCTACATTACGTCGTGGCGTTACTGCTTACAAAAAGAAGAAGATTCAAAGAGAGGGACATTACATCGTAATGAAGGGTGTTGCGTCGTAATGGTTCTGTTTTACAGAAAGAAGGAAACCGCAAAGAGATAGAGTGTGCCACGTCGTAATGGCATAAGTATTACGACGTGACGTGGCCATTTTTACCGATAAAGAAGATTAGGTTTATTTTGTTTCTTCCTGTTTTGTAATTAATATAAATAGCTGAGGCTTTATTTTCTAATCTATCTTTTGACTATTTTTTCTGAACTAAGGACCCTAGTGGTCTTCGTCCGCTCTTGTATTTAATTCTTTCTTTCAAGTTAATCAAAATTTCTATTGATAAATCTTTTCCTCTTGTGCGATTGATTTACAATGTGAGTTAGTCAATCTTTCTATCGAGATTCATCTTTGTATTCTTAATCGCCGAAGTCAAGATCTGCACTACGTGGTAATGAGTTTGATTGATTTCTTCTCTCAATCTTCGCCTTCAGTATAAGTTGGAACCACTTAGATTATTTATGCAATTAAATTCAGTTTTGTTCTTTCCACACTTGTTGATTTTTTTGGCATGACAGAATTAGGGTTTACGACTATAAGAGATATTAGAATTGTGCTTGCTTAACTGATAGCTTCATAAGCTAGAAGATATATTCGATCCATATCTGTTCTGTGACCTAGTTTTAAACCTAGGAAACTGGGGATTAACAATCTCCGGAACTTAAGCAGACTTATTTTCTGAATCGCAGAACTGGGTGGGCCGGTAGGATAACCTTAACCTAGGCACGTAAGATAGTAAGTTGTCTATCGGGTTTCTTGCACGTTC
>CAOJCR015134991.1:0-10468 GCA_948330485.1 Euphorbia neoarborescens
CTTGCATGAGTTTGAGTTCAGAAGTTACCTGTCCTTGAAGTGTCATGATGCATATTGATGATGTCTTATTGCAAACAATAATGTGCTCCGTGTTTTTTGGGAAAAGATGAACCGAGTTCACAGAAGCATCACCTCCCTTACCAATCAAACAGAGAAAGAAACAATGAGGTATAAATTAACTTATATTGTGTATATATGTATGTATGAATGTACGTACATCCCAGAGAGGAGGCTACACAAGGTATGCAATTAAGTTACTCATTTGAACAAGAATGAACTATAAAAAGGGAAAAGTACCCTCAGTGGTGGTGGTGGTCTAAATGTATGTATGCACTCAGTACTCTTCACATCCCAAACCTATAAAAAGTCAAAATAAAACCGTTACTCAAACAGGAGAAAAGAAACGACGGAAAATTACAGCATTAAAGCTAAATATTCCCAAATATTTAACAGACTTACCTTGACTGAGCAATCACTGGATGCAGTAATAATACGAGTCCCGTCGTTTGTAAAGATGGCATCATTCACATAAGATGAATGACCACGAAATTCTTTCAACAACTTCCCAGATTTAAGGCCATGCATTCTACGTCCATATGAAAAAAAAAAATATGGGGGGCAAAAATCTTGTGCAAGCTTATGGTGACCAGCAACACCAAGTCTGAATAACTAATTGATGTAATATAGAAAGAACAACCTACCTGGCTGTGCTGTCAAAGGATGTACTCAGCAGCTGGCTTCCATCACGAGAGAAGGAAACGCTAGTGACTCCCTGAGAATGTGCGCGTTCAAGACGACGCAAGCACTGACCAGTCCTTATGCGCCAGACCTAACAATGTATAACCACAAGTTACACACACTTCATAGGCAACTTTCCTATTCCTGTCAAATCAAAATTGATAAAATAAAGAACATACTAACGAGACAGATTGATTTAGTGATACTGCATGCATTTAAGTTTATGATGTTAAAGAGTAGATATAACAGTCTATGATGCATAAAAACTCCTAGTCACTCATTACGTATCTGTTACGGATACCGAACTCTCGGTTACCAGCACAATACGTTTCCAGGCACGTTTATGTAAATAAAAAAATTGGAAATAAGTTTCCTATAATTTGGAAAACCGTATTTAGCAAATTACCACAAGTTCAGAGTACAATTTTGTCCAAATGAAAGGTTATTTTTTGATTTAAAACTTAGTATATAATTTAGACTTTTATTTATTTTAAAGTTCTTATTTGGTTATATTTTTATTCAGCTAAATATTTTCTATTGTTTATAACAATATAATAAGATAAATGTATTTTTTACGTTTTAATATTTATAAATATACCCAATATTTTTTATTATTTACACGTTCCCCACAGTTTCCATTTCATATTTTTCATTGGAAGTGATATTTTCCGTTTCCGTTTATGTTTCCATTTTCATACCCGTTTTCATTTTCGTGAAACATAGATAACATTTGGTAGTTCTACAATTTGGTACCATAATGACTTTCCTGCATCAATTGGGTATTGCAATTGTCTCATTAAAAAGTCAAATCATCTTCACACAAACTGACTATAGTTAGAAAATATGGCTTTAACGCATATTCAAACCCAGCTTAAAATAGGCAGCATATCTCGAAGCTTGCAAAGGCAACTACCATTTCCTTCCATTCAAAAGGCTTCTTATTCATCCTTACAATCTTTCAGACAACATCCTCAAGGTATCATAAAACAGATCCAAGTATTAGGTCTCTCTCCTTCCACACTCTTGTTCAAAGATCCTACCTATTCCTTGAAAAAAATTGATAATTTTATTCTATTTATAGATGTGTAAATGACATTTCATCAATTATTTACATGCATCGGTGGTAGGCTATAAGAGACGCATAACATAAAAAAAAGCACCAAAGAGGTCTATGACAGCAAAGGGCATGTATCATGTTCATTGAGACCAAAACCCAAGCACAGTAAATAAAACTTACTTTGATCTTTCCATCTTGGGAACCGGATGCAATCATCTCAGAGTCTCGACTAAAATCAACACAAAGGACAGGATCATCATGCATCATGAAAGTTTCCTGAAAACAAGTGTATTTCATCAGTATATGCCAAGAATTGTAGAAACCTGCCCTGCTAATCTGGGGATATCGTTAAGAAAATAAACTACACTGTCGTAGCAGGAAGTGAATCATCATATAAACTTTAGCAATAGAAAGAAAAAAAAAATACACACTTGATGCATGTATTTGGAAGAATTCAGTTATGAGCAGATAAGGTGATCCCCCTTCTTTTGCACCCAGGGTAAGAATACATGCAATGAAAAATTTATGGGTTAAGTAGTAAGGATGAATATCATTAAAATATTGATGACTGTAGAGGGTTAACGAGATTTAAAAGTGTGCGAGATATTTAAGTGATTTCCATGATGAGAGATTCTCATGATGCGAGGCTTGCAATTCAAAAGCTATCAGAAGTGGATGGAGAGTTTTAATGTGAAATATTGGATCCAAACGGTCACATCAGCAAACTTAATTAAATTAAGAATGATCTATGGCACAGATATAAATCTTAAACCATTCTTGGAATAAAAAATTTTACACAAGGAAAACAACTTAACATCTATTTTTGCACGACTATTTATGTGCTGATGATTGATAAACACTAAAGCTCTCCAGTTCCATCCCTCTCAGTGAAAAATTTTGAGAGAGAGAACCTCAAAGTATGTTAAGGGAAACAAAAACAATACAGTTACGTCTCATAAATAAGCACAACAAATAATAATTTAAAAAGAAAAAAAATAGAAGCAACACTGAAAAGAAAAGAAATAAGAAGATTTACATCAGCCTGGTACTGAAGATCTTTCTTGAGCTTTCCACTTAGATAATCCCAAACCTGGCAGTTACCATAAATTTATTAGAGATTCATCCACCAATTACATTTCATTGGAGGGAAAAAAAAGATACCTCAATAAATCCATCAACGGAGCATGAGACAAGAAACTGTCCGTCTGGGGAGAATCTAGCACATTCAGCATGACTTTTTGTTCCAAACTGCAGTAGAAGAACTCAGGAATGATATAAGAAAGCAAAAGGCATTTAGCAAAAGAATCCCTAAAATTGGTGTGAAGATACGTACACGATTTGTAAGTCCAATTCGAGAACCAATCAAGCTAATTTATAAAAAAGATACATGTTGAAATTGCAAGTCCAATTAGGGTATTTCCAATTACATTCTCATTATTCTTACAGTTCATATACAACAAAAAGAGTTGCATGAGTTAAAATTGGTTCATATGGGAAAAAAAGTGATGTTATTTGGTAAAGATGGAACTGCTTATATTCCCTGTTTCTCCAAAGATGAAGATTTCTTCAAAAGGTTGATTTTACAATCAGGGGTGTAGTTAATATTGGCTTTACATAGTAAGATCTTGTTTCAAATGGCAACAAGCTTTCATTGCTGCCAGATGTGACACAGTTTCCTTTAGATCCAAAATTTCAGGCGCAAAGGCATTTGGAACAGTTAAATGGAGCATTCCAGTAGTTTAATTTAGCAAGAAACAACCTGAACAACGAAACAGGAAAGATTCTTCTATAGAAAATTGGGTCATATTGTTCTTCAAGTTTTATATAGATGGCAATAAAATGACATATAATCCAACTAAAACAAAACACGGAGTATGCAATTTGAAGTATTATCAAGCACAAACAGTTGACACGTGATTGAAATCGTCTATGACGGAAGGAAAATCAGAAGAGAAAAAAAAATTAAAATAGAATATAACAAGTCAAACCTTAATCGTGTGTGCCAGAGTTGTTGGGTACATGTCTTCCACATCTTGCTTCATAGCAGCTGTTCCCCGGAACAAGTCAAACTGAGTTCCTGGTGGAAGCAACCCTGAAATAACCAAGTAGAAATTATCATGAAAATCAGTTGTTTGTAAATGTGAATAGCTGGATAGCATATTCCCCAATTCCCTTCTGCATCTCCAATAGGAAGCAGTATCAACAAGCTTTCATTATAGAACTTTAACACATAGAACAGAATGTGCTGGCAGAACTTCTTGTGGATTACTTCAAGTATAATCAACCATTGATTACAGGGTATATCATTGTAAGCCTGTTTTCATGTAATAGTCCATAGTTGTTTTCTTCAATTTTTTCAGGACATATTGTCCTCCACTCTATACACTAAAAATTTCTTTTCTACCTAAACAAATGTTACCTAACATCCAAAATTGTACAAAACAAGCAATTCAGAAACAGTTTAATCTTTTAATTACAAATCAGTCACCCTGACAAATGATAAGCTGATAAGCTAACTTTTTAAATGTTGCTTATCAACATTCACAAGCCAAAAAGCTTTGATTTATTCCAGCATCTCACCTTGGTGTTGCTGCCGCTTCAAAGCCTGACCAATTAAAGCCATTAAACGAGAAGGTGGAACCACACTAACTTCCGCAGCCAGGGCTGATAACACAACGGAAAAATTATCATTTACCACTAGACACATTCTACAATTTGAAAAAGTATTAGTTGCCCCATGCATTTGAACTGTAAATAGAAGCAAACAACTGCAAAAGGCATGTAAAACAAATTAAGAAAACAGACAAATTTATCGAGACATCAGAAATTCTCAATCATAGAGAATCTAATACTACCACTATAGTATATTAAACAACTTTTCCTTTGGACCGCATAACACCTTCCTCCTACTTTACCCATTCACACTTACATCTTTCTATTATTCTCCTACATTCAGATACCATTCCCAACACTACATACCACTATCCACCAATATTATTAACAACTGGAGATGACCTCTTGTACTATCATAATTAGGAACCCAATTAAAGCAAGATAAGGCAGAACATGGGAGAAGTTAGCCAAACATTCAAGTTGATAAAAAATTCTAACAAACAAACATGGAAGTTTCCAAATGCAAAGACTTCACAGTCAAGACAGCTAAATGCAATAAACACTATTTAGGCAAGCATAAGGAATGTTCAGAAACAAGAGCAGTAAACTAACAACATTAAATAAGGAAAACTAGGAAAAACCTTGAGCTACTTGTGCACGGCGCTTTTCCTTGGTTGAATCCTGGTAAGCCTGACATGTTGGGCATGATTTATATTTTAGTCTACCAGCCAATGATTCGAAGGTCGGAACACATTAAATTCAAATTAAGTAATAGGCAACCCCTCTCACAAATTTAATTTCCCAACAAATCTATTTCCTCAAAGATTATTTAATTAAAAAAATATAACGATTTATCTAACACGAAAATAAACAAACAAGAAATAACAAATAAAATAGTGATAAAAAAACTCCAGTCATCAACTATGAGATGAACATTCCAAATTTCACATATGAATACCCAAGCAAAACATGTTTTTTAATAACATCCCTTAGTATTACAAGAATTGGTTCTAGTTTTGGCTAAAGACAAAATTTTAATTTAAAAGAATAAGTTCATAACAATCAAGGCGTGATTTAGGCATACCTATAGTAAAATGTTGTTCCAAACTTGTACTATAATATTCCTGCAGCTAGTTCTTGATCTCAACTATTGGATACTTTAAATAGATGTAGTTACTAGAAGATAATATTGGCCATATCAAGGTATATTTTCAACCTCCACTTGCTTCAGTGACTAAACTCCATTAAATTCACTCAGGTTCCATGCATAGCTATGAAAGAGTCTTACTCTTGCAGCGTACCACTAAAATCAAATTCATGCCCATTGATAAAAGAGAAATACAAGTAAACCCAAGCCATCATAGTCTCCTTACCCCTTCAGCATAAAAGTGCCATAATGCAAGGAAAAAAATGAAAAGTTAAAAGATTAATTCCCGGAGGCTATTTTGCATATTGCCCAAGAAACCAGGCACTAATTACTTGTCATACAATATTCAGTTTCTAAATGATGATACCAGGCTGCCAGCTAAATGCTATTCACAAGAACTTCAAATAATGGAGGGATTGTGAAATCTTTAGCAATGTAAGGAGATTCTGCAAGGACCAAGTATTCACAATTATGACTAGCAAGTTAGTTGGCTTCACATGGCACTAACAAGCAAAACCTAAGACACAAAAATTAATTTATGCATAAAAAATTATGTTAAGTTTGACTAAGAAATATATTATGATTCATAATTGTAAAGAGAGTTAACAACATCCTTCTATAATCTTTGTTAAATTTAATAAGATAGAATAAACAAGAGAAGAGACATAAATCACAAATAAATGAAAGAAAAAATTTTCCTACCTCATTTGGATCAAAATAAGTTCTAACTAAGAGATGCTCAAGTCGCAAATATCTCTCAGGTTGTTCCTGCTTCATGACTCCCATTGCTTGAGTTTGTCTTAGAATGGCACGTGCAGTGTCTAACTCTCGAAGTTCTATCATTTCTAATACAATCTGAAACATTTGAAAAAAGGGGTAACATGTGAACACTAATACACTTGGAAGGGTACTGTAGCATGTCATTTGCAATCTTGTTTTCTGCTCAAGCCAAAATAAATGCCCAACGAATGAGGGGTAACAACAATGGCATAAACTATTGACTATAAAAATTGCCTCATTGCAAAACATGGTGCAGATAAAATCTGTGGTTCATGGAGACTAATAATTTGGATTATCTATTATCCACATCTCATCGTTCACCTTACTCTCCTTAGAAAAAATTACACCGAGTTACATTAAGGGCCTGCTTGGATGGAGTTTTTGAAGGGTCATTAAAGGAAGGGAAGGAAATGGAAGGGTCAGTTTAGGAAAGGCTCTTACCATTACCATGTTTGGGAGCAAAAAAAAGGTTCATAAAGGATTGGATAGAAAATTATAAAATTAGCTCTTTGTTATTATAGAAGAATTGTCATTATAATTTTCTGTAGGGTTATTTCTGTCTTAATAATTTTCAACTCCAAATTGGTGGATTGAAAATTTGAAAAACAATTTGAGTTTTTCAACTCTTGAATACCTTTGCTAACACGTAACCCCTCAATAACCTTCTATCCAAATGAGGGTTGGCTCCAACCCTTCCATAAACACTCCATCCAAGCAGGCCCTAACCTAACAAGCCAAAGCTAAGCTAACTGAACAAATTAAAGTATGAACATCGAAATTTTCTGTATAATTGTTCCAATTTGTAAACCATAATCACTGATATAAAAAAGGAGGACGGAAAATGCAGGTGACAAACTTGGAGGTTTAATTATTGAATAATACAACTTATATAGAATAAAAGTAATATGGGAAGTCCCCCTGATGTAACTATAACATGATATGGCAACGTTCAACTTACAAAGAATAAGAAGCGTGGTAAATTATAAATTTTGAGAAACCACTACTATTGAAGACTCCATGAAATCCATCCAAGAACGCACTTCAGCCGGTAAAAGACCACTACTGAGAAGAAGAAAAAAATCATGTACCTGCTCATAGAGTTCTTAAAATTTATTCCTGGGAAGCTTAAGTTGAGCCACTTGAGGCAA
Organism: Euphorbia neoarborescens; assembly: GCA_948330485.1. Lineage (NCBI taxonomy): Eukaryota > Viridiplantae > Streptophyta > Magnoliopsida > Malpighiales > Euphorbiaceae > Euphorbia > Euphorbia neoarborescens. The sequence goes on from CAOJCR015134991.1 coordinate 7,484, forward strand.
TATGGCATCCCACCTTCCACCATTGATATCAGCAACAAAGGTCTCGATACTATCCACTGTATTGAGTGATACTTGGCACTCATTCTGTAGTGTTTGAAACGTTTGATGCAGTGAATTCTCTTTGCAGAACTGAAGTACAATTTTGATTACACTGCCACGCCATTCCAAAAAAGAAAAGAAAATCCCTCAAAGTGAGGAAATCAAGCGTGACCAGGAAATGGAAAGAAGCGAACCTGAGCTGATGAGAGTTGAAATTGGGATTCTAAAATGGAAACTTACTCTCGAGCTTCGATTTCTAGAGTCATCCTTTCCTCCTACAGAATACGAAATTGGCGCGCTCTAGTGCCAGAGACAGAGAGAGCAGTATTAATTAGGATCTCCAATTTTTTTTGCAACGTCTACTTGTACAAAATGGAGGGGAATGGACGACTTCTAAAGAAATGGGTTTTCAGCTTTTTGTGTACACTATTTTAATATCAATCCTACAATACGCCGTTTTTTTAAATATTTTTATTATTTATTATTATTATTATTTATTTTAAAAATAAAAAAATATTAAAAAATTAATATGAATTAAATAAATTTTAAATTAAATATTAGAATTTAAAACGAAGAAAAATAATAATAAATTTTAAATTAAAAAATAGTTAAAAATTTTATAATATAACAAATTATTTATATTTTATAACAGATATTTAAGAAACAATAAGAAAATGATACATAAACAGAGAATATTGCGCTTTAGTATATATATAATGCTTATTATTATTATTATTTATCTAAAAATTTAAAAAGATTAAAATATTAGTATAGTTTGTATAAATTTAAAAACAAATATTTGGATTTAAGATAAAGAGAGATAATAATAATTTTTAAATTACAAAATAATTAGATATTTTATAATATAAAAATTATTTTATATTTTATAATAGAATTTTAAAAAATAATGAAAAAATGACACATAAGCAAAGTATATTCAGTTTTAGTATATATAATGATAATAAATTTATTATTATTATTATTATTATTATTATTATTATTATTATTATTTAGTTAAAAATAAAGAATTATTAAAAGATTGGTATGATTTTAAATAGTTTGAAAGAAATATTTAATTAGGATTGTTAAAAATAATATTAAATTTTAAATTAGAAAACTAATAAAATACTTTATATTATAAAAATTATTTTAGATTTTATAATATAATTTAAGGAAAAAAGGAGAATACACCACTTAAGCGAAACATATTTTCCTTTAATATATATAATAAAGCACAAAATTGTCACGTATTGACTTCTTTTGTTTTCTCAAGAAAATAGTAGTTACAAAAATAATTATAAATATAAATTTTGAGTTTTAAATTTTTTGTATATAAATATTTTAATTTTTTTTATTTCACCTCTTTTTTCATGAGATTTATACATAATACAAGTATAATAAAGAATAACTTACGGTTTTGTTTTCGTAGCGGAAATATCTTGATTCAGAATTTGGCTATCTGATTCTTTAAGATCTATACAAAATAAGGCTCCGGATTATCCTGGTTGCCTTTCTCACACGTATTTAGTGGAATACAACAAGCATAATAATGAAAAACTCACGGTTTTGTTATCGCAGCGGAAATATCTTAATTCAGAACTTGGCTATCTGATTCTTCAAGATCTACACAAAATAAGGCTCCGGATCATCCTGGTTGCCTTTCTTACACGTATTCAGCGGAATACAGGATACATACTTTATTCTTCTGATGAATGGATAGAGATTTTGTTATAAAGAGATCTCGAGAATGAAAGAACGAACTTTCATTCTTTTCTCATTGATTTTACATTTCTCACAAACATTTTCTCTCATCCGATCATTATCATATCTTTCTCTTTGATTATCTGATTGATAATCTTATTGATGGATTGATTGATCAATCGATACATTTTCTAAAAAGTATTCTCCTATTTATAGAGAGTTGCCAATTTACACATTTGGTATCTGCAACTTATTAGTTGCTACATTTTAGTCCAAATCTAATCCATATTGTCATGAACGTATCAAAACCCAAAATATTTCACTCTCATATAACAAGATACACTTTTATTGCGATTAAACTTATCTCTATCGTTCTTATTCGACAAACTCGTGTGACTAGTCAACGACATGAGTATATCAATAAAGCCTCCTTCATTTCTTCAATCTTTAGCTTAACGTGAATTTTCCCTTGTCTATTTTCCATAATCACTATTTTTCGACTCACTTTGATCTCACACAAATTTTTATACACACTACATACCTTTTCACAAAGAAAAAGAGTATCGAGCTTGAGTGTCGTGTGATTATCAAATGATATGTACTGAAAATATACTCCGTATTTGTAAATAATATTTCACGATATATCCAAAGTTTATCCAAAAAGTCCCTATTACTCGTTCATCGCTAACGTAGCCTGATTTAGGAGTCTAATCAAAATAATCAAGTGGATATACCCTTCTTAATATTTACAAGAGTCACTATGGGGAAAATTGAAACTTTTAGTTTCATTTGGATCTCACATTAGAAAAGTTGAGATCAATTTCCTTCTTTTCATCCCATAGTTGCATTTACACGTATTACAAAAATATGCCATAGTGTTTGATCCACTTAGGATTATGTTTTATAAACATTAAGCGAAAGCATTCAGCCTATGACTCAGACATTCTTGCCTTTAGTCCACAACTAAGGCATTCTCAGTATAACTTTGGCATAAATGAAATAATAATATTTCACATATCATATATGGAGTCTTTTATATTTCCATATTTACTTTTACCTATGGGCGCATAGCTCATAGTAAAGATTCGTCAATGTGGGTAGATGCATTTTGTCAATATAATAAACTATAATTAATAGCTCTACTTATATCGCTTTAAATAGTAACAAAATTTGAACACAAATAACTCAAATTCTATTCAAATAGAACTTCACCACAGTTATTATAACAGTTCAAAATAAATGTTC
>CAOJCR015136580.1:0-14280 GCA_948330485.1 Euphorbia neoarborescens
TATTTTCTCTCACAAAAGTACATAAATTTATAAGTTACCTCCTACTATAATCGCAATACATATAATAACAAGTTAATTTTTAATCTACACCACTCAAGGTGTCACATCTTACAAATCTGAATTAATTGACAAGTGACATCATTTTAACCACACAAAAATCGTTTTTCTCTCTTTTCATTAACTTTTTCCTCTTTTACTTTTCTTCTCCTTTTTTTTCTCTTTTCTTTTTTTTTTCTCTCAACCAATTTTCATCTCTTTCTTTCTCTTCTATTTTTCACTCTCATCTCTCATTTTACTTTTTTCACTCTCTTCTATTTTTTTTCTCTTCTCTCTTTCTCTCTCTTAATAATTTTTTTAATTTTTTATTTTCTAATTAAGTAATTAGTAATTTTATTTATTTTAAATAATTTTTTATTCTCTTAATAAAAAAATTATTTGAATGATAAAAATTAGAATAAAATTAGGGTAGAATATTTGGGACCATCAAAACTTATGATAAAATACACCGGTCATTTATATAAAATTATATAAATTAATGTCAAAATTAAAAAAAGTTATTTAGATCATAAAAAAATTTAATTAAAATTTTTAAAAAGTTAAAAATTTTACCAATCATTTATATAATAAAAATTGAAAATTTTAAAAAAGTATCAATTTTTTATGACCCAACAAAAAATTTTTATTTTTAATTTATGTTATTAATATAATCTTCATTTTTTCTCTTTTCTCTCTTTTTATTCTCTTTTTTTCTCATTTCTCTCTTTCTTTTCTATTTTTTATTGTGGTAATTTTTTTAAATATTTAATATTTTATTTAAATATTTGATAAATTTATTATTTCTTTTTAATTTCTTGAAAAGAACTATATTTAAAAAATTTTATTTTTATTATGTAAATTATTAATAGATTTTTAATGGTTATTCTCATAGTTATTAAACCAGGACCGATCCGGCCGGTTAAACCCGCTTCGCCCTGATTCAGTGACTAAAACGGTCCGAAAAGTCTATGACCCCTAAATCACTAAAGACGCACGAACCCGGCCGAATCAATAAGTGACTCATTGATCCAGTCACGGGTCACTGAATCATAATGGGTAAAAAAAGAAATTATGAATAAAATCCTATTGAATCTGTTCTCTTTTTTTGTCCTTTCAACTTCTACGTTCTATATTCATTCTTCTACTCATTGAACTTTTCTCATCACAATCTCTTATACTATTGATTTTAAATTTTGATTATTCATTCCATTATTTATTTTAAACTTTATATTCTTAGTTATATTAAGGATAAATTTTATCTTTTTGGTAATATAAGTATGAATTTATTATAACTATTATTATATGGACACTTTTTTATTTTGAATTTACAATATTGCTGAAGTTAAACATTGATGTTCATTTTTTTTTGTTATATTATTTTATTGTATTATAAGGCTAAATGCCATAAAAATATTAAAATTTAAATATTTTCTTCTTAAATCGGTTTAACCGGTTCAATAATGGATTAACTCCGGTTGAACCTCTAATCCTCGACCCTCTTTCTTTTTCAATTTATTGACTGGACCGGGTCTGACAACCATGGTTATTCTTTTGAAATTTTTTAATTAAAAAAATACCAAAAATTGTAAAAAATTGAATCAATTTAATATTCGAAAAGTAATCTAAAGAGTTCAAAAATTATTTTTACTATAATATATACTTCTTAATACCAAATTGAAATAAAATTTACCATTTTGTATTCTTTTATTAGCATATATCAAAAATTTAAAAATTTAAATAATAATTTATTAGTGAATTGAACTATAGTAAAAAAAAATAAAAAAAATATGAACTTTTATCTAGATAATAAAAAATTAGTTAAAATAAATAAATAAATATTTTATTGATGATCTAACTAGAAAATAAAAAAAAAAATTAAAAAAAATCATTAAAAGAGAAAAAAAGAGAAAAATGAGAGAAAAAATGGACATGAGACATGGAAGAGCGAAAAGGAGGAGATAAAAAGGAAAAGAAAAGAGAGAGAAAGGAAGATGAAAGAGAAGAAAAGTATGTAAGAGAAAAATTAATGAAGAAAGAAAATGGAGAAGAAAAATAGAAAAAAAATCAGTGAAGAGAGAGAAAAAAGAAAAGGAAAGTAGGTGAGAGAAAAAAATTAATAAAGGGAGAAAAAATTGATTTTGTGTAGTTAAAATAATATCGCATGTCAATCATATCATATTCGTGATATGTACCATGTCGATCGACGTTGACTAACAATTGATCTGCTATTATAAGTCATCGTGATCATAGTAAGAGATCACCTATAAATTTATATACTTTCGTAAAAGAAAATAAAATTTGTGCACCAAAATATAATATAGAATAAATTTTATGCACTATAATTACAATTTATTCAAGAAATAAGGCATATATATTCCAGTCATGGTTAAAATGTGATCATTCCTCAAATTCTTCAAAGATTTATGTCGAAATAAAAAAAATTTCATAGTGTCATTTGATTAATATAATTCGAAAATTGTAAAAATATAAAAACCAAATTTTTGTGTCAAAAGGAGTAGTGTTAATATATTTATGTAAATAAAATACAGTATTCAAAAAGGGTTAATCATCAATAAAGCCGCTAAACTAATTCACTCAGTGCAACTAGACCTCTTACCTAAAAAAAATGTATCAAAAAAGCTCTTAAAGTATAAAATTTACACCAAATTGAAGCTATTTAATGTTGAATTCATGCTGGCACAAACAGAGAGAAGAAAGTGTCAGCGTGGATGGTTAAGTTGATGGATAAATTGGTAATTACACAGTATAAAGTTCCATTGTGATCTTCTTCTTCTTCCTTCACTTCCCTCTTCCATCAAGGTTGGTTCCCCTCTTAATGCTTTGTATCAGTCAAATATGTCCCAAATTTAAGTAGTATTCCCACTAAAATCCACACCACAAAAGACACAGAACATTTGCTTCCTGCATTGCAAGGGAAACTAGTTGATTTTTTGTATTTGTTCTTTATCCCCATGTTTCTCTTCTTTTTATCTCCAAGATAATGCTGCTGTTAACAAAATGCAATATGCGGAGTTCCTATGAAACCCACCAAAAAAGTCACAAAATTTCAAAATGAAATCCAAAATAAATGGATAAGACTTGAACAAGTACTCAAAGTTTATCACAGAAAATTTCATCTTTAATAGACTCTACTAAACTTAAAATCGAAGATACGCAATGAACTCGAGTGTCAATCCATTTACCATAAAGCATCCCAAATGTTGAATATTGAGTACATAAAACTATACAGCAGCAGATAAGAGACAACAATACGTTAGTGATGTGTGGGTCCCTCCACATGAGGGGCCCATCACAATTATTATTAAAAAAAAAAAGAAAAAGAAAAAGAAAAAAAGGAAAAGAGAAAGAAAGCAGAAACGTGGTCAGTGAATTGTCAATTGTTAGGCCAAAATTTGGCCAACTAAATTTGACAATTCCTGTAAAAGTTTCCTATAAAATCCCTCTCCCGGCAGATCCAAAATCACAGCATAATAATAAAATAGAGGTAAAGAGAGAGTGTGAATGATATAATAGTAAGGTTTTTTATTGGGGTTTTAGGAAATACCTTGAGTGCTACTATTGTGGGTTTAATCTCATTTTTATTGTTTCTCTAGTATTTAGAGAACTCTTTCTTTGTAAGCTTCCTATTTTATAGTGGAAGTGTTTTAAAGCTCGAGCTGAGCCATGATTTTTCCCTGATTTATTTTGGGGTTTTCATGTCAAAATTATCGATGTCATTTTTATTTATTTATTTTATTTTTGTCATCCATATCGTCGAAATCTGTAACAACCGGTATCAGAGCTGATTAAATACGGAGGCAAAAATGTCAAGCAAAATGGTCAGTTTAAATGGCACCAATTACCACATATGGAGAAGCAAAATGAAAAATCTCTTGTATGTGATGAAGATGCATCTACCGGTGTTCAGGAAAGATAAGTCCAAAGGAAAGGTAGATGATAACTGGAGTTTCGAGAATGAGCAAGTCTGCGGCTTTATCCGACAGTTTGTCGATGATAATGTTTACAACCATATTGCTAACGAAACTCATGCACAAACTTTGTGGAACAAGCTCGAGGAATTTTATGTCTCAAAAACTGGTAACAACAAATTATTTTATTTAACCAAATTGGTTCAAATGAAATATCGAGATGGCATGTTGTTGGCTGATCACTTGAACGAGTTCCAAGGGATAGTTGATCAATTGTCTAGTATGGGGCTGAAAATTGAAGAAGAGCTCACTGCTCTGTTGACACTGGCTTCTTTACCAGAGTCATTGGAAACTCTTAGAATTTCACTTTCAGACTCCGCACCGGACGACAAAATTAGTATGGAATTTGTGAAAAGTTGAATTTTAAATGAAGATATGCGCCACCGAATGCAAGGAGTCTGTACATCACAATCAGATGTTCTGGTTGTACAGTCTAGAGAAAAGAGCGACGCCAAAGGATCTACATCTAGAGGCAAAAGCAGAGAAAGGTCCAACAAGTATGCCAATGTTGAGTGCCACTACTGCAAGAAAAAGGGCCATATCAGGAGATTCTGCCGAAAGCTTAAACAAGACAAGGGCAAAGGCAAAGACGAGAAGAAAGATGATGATACCGATGACGAACGAACAAACATCACTGGTGAGTTTGATGATGTCTTCGATGATGATGTCGTCAATCTAGTCACCCAAGAGACTAGCTAGGTAATCGATAGTGGTGCTACTATTCATACACGCCTCGGAAGGAATTTTTCTCATCTACACACCAGGAGACTTCGGTGTTGTAAAAATGGGAAATGAAAACTTTTCTAAAGTTGTAGGAAAAGGCGATGTTCACCTAGAAGCTGAGAATGGTATGAAGCTGGTACTAAAAGATGTCAGGCATGTTCCAGATATGCCCCTAAATTTGATCTCTATGGATAAGCTTGATGAAGAAGGTTTTTGCAATGTCTTCAGCAATGGCTAATCGAAGTTCACTAGAGGTTCGATGGTGGTGGCCAGAGGTAAAAAATGCTCAAAATTGTATCTGATGCAGACGAAGCTCTCCCATGAAGCTGTGAATGCTGCGAAGAATAATAATGCCATTGATTTGTGGCTTAGGCGTCTCGCACACATGCTTGAGAAAGGTATGAAAACTTTGGTAAAGAAAAATGTTCTAACTGGAGTAAATCATGTTTCTTTATATAAATGTGCTAATTGTCTTGCTGGAAAACAAAATAGAGTTGCCTTTAAGAGTTACTATCCTTCTAGAGCGAAAAATGTACTAGATTTGGTTCACTCTGATTTATGTGGACCATTTCCAAAGTCACTAGGTGGTGCTCAGTATTTTGTAACTTTTATAGATGATCACTCTAGGAAAACTTGGGTGTACACTCTAAAATCAAAAGATCAAGTCTTATATGCTTTTAAGAATTTTGTAGGTGGAGAGACAAACCAACAAGAAATTGAAGTGCATTCGTACAGATAATGGTGGAGAGTACACTGGTCCATTTGATGTGTACTGTAAGAAGCATGGCATACGACATCAGCAAACTCCTCCGAAAACACAACAGCTGAACGGGTTAGCTGAAAGGATGAACAGAACCTTAATGGAGAGAGTCAGATGCTTACTCTCACACTCAAAGTTGCCAAAGGATTTTTAGGGTGAAGTTGTGGTCACAGCAGCCTATATCTTCAATCTTTCACCATGTGCTCCTCTAGAGTATGACATTTCAGAAAAGGTGTGGTCTGGAAAAGATGTTTCCTACAAACATCTACAAGTTTTCGGTTGCAAAGCTTTTGTCCACATTCCAAGGGACGAAAGATCTAAGCTTGATGCCAAAACACGACAATGTGTTTTAATTGGTTATGGCCAAGATGAATTTGGCTATAAGTTCTTTGATCCAGCTCAGAAAAAGTTGATCAGAAGTCGTGATACGATCTTTGTTGAAGATCAGACAATTGAAGATATTGAGAAGTCTACTGTTTCCGCACCTAACACTAGCTCAGCAGGCCAACAGCTAGTTCCTCCAACGTTGGTTCCAGAACCCGTTGAAGAAGAAATTCAGATTTATCAACCTCAAATGGCTAATCAAGGAGCTTATATTCAGAATGAAGCAGATGATGTTGATGAAGAAGTTTACCATCAACCAATAGTTCCAAAAGCTCCTCAGGTTTGAACAAGATCCGATAGAAGTGTTAGAAGTTCTACTAAATATTCTCCAAATGAATATGTCCTAATAACTGATGGGGGAGAACCTGGGAGTTTTGATGAAGCCATGATCGATGAACACAAGAAGAAGTGGATTAATGCCATGGAAGATGAGATGAAATCCTTGCACGAGAATAAAACTTTCGAGTTGGTGAAACTTCCTGAAGGCAAGAGGGCCTTGAAGAATAGATGGGTGTACAGAATCAAGCATGAAGAAAACTCACAGCCAAGATTCAAAGCTCGATTGGTTGTGAAAGGGTACAGTCAAAGAAAGGGCATCGATTTTGATGAGATTTTCTCACCAGTAGTGAAGATGAAATCCATTCGTACTGTATTGGGATTAGTAGTAAATTATGACCTAGAGGTTAAACAGATAGATGTAAAGACTGCCTTCCTTTATGGTGATTTGGAAGAAGATATTTACATGGAGCAGCTAGAGGGTTTCGAGCAAGAAGGAAAAGAGGATTATGTCTGCAAGCTAAGGAAAAGTCTTTACGACTTGAATCAGGCACCAAGACAGTGGTACAAGAAGTTTGAGTCTGTTATGGGAGAACAAGGCTACAAGAAGACTACTTCAGATCACTGCGTCTTCGTTCAGAAATTTTCTAATGACGATTTTATTATTTTATTGCTCTATGTTGATGACATGTTAATTGTTGGTAGAAACACTTTCAGAATCAACAATCTGAAAAAGAAATTGAGCAAGTCTTTTGCCATGAAAGACTTGGGGCCAGCAAAGCAGATTCTTGGTATGGGAATCATTCGATATAGAAGCGCCAAGAAGATATGGTTGTCTCAGGAGAAGTACATTGAGAAAGTACTTCAACGATTTAACATGGACAAAGCTAAAATGGTTAGTTGTCCTCTTACTAATCATTTTAGTCTTAGTTCAAAGCAAAGCCCTTCAACGGATAAGGAGAAGGAAGAAATGAGTCAAGTTCTATATGCTTCAGCAGTTGGAAGTCTGATGTACGCCATGGTATACACTCGTCCAGATATTGCATATGCAGTTGGCGTTGTAAGTAGGTTCCTTTCAAATCCTGGAAAGGAACACTGGGCAGCTATTAAATGGATATTCAGCTATTAAATGGAGATACCGAACCTGTGATAGTTGGCTACACAGATATAGATATGGCTGGTGATGTTGACACACGAAAGTCTACATCAGGTTACCTAATTACATTTGTAGGGGGAGCTGTGTCATGGCAGTCTAGGTTACAAAAGTGTGTTGCACTCTCCACAACTGAAGCAAAATTTATTGCAGCAACTGAAGCATGCAAAGAATTGCTATGGATGAGGAAGTTTCTTAGCGAACTTGGCTTCCGTCAAGAAAAATATCAACTATTTTGTGGTAGTCAGAGCGCTATTCACCTTGGAAAGAATTCCTCTTTTCACTCTAGATCAAAGCATATTGATGTGAGCTATCATTGGATCAGGGATGTGTTAGAGATGAAGCTGCTATAACTTGACAAGATCCATATGGATGAAAATGGATCTGATATGCTAACGAAGACTTTACCAAGGGAGAAGTTTGAATTCTATCGAATGGCAACAGGAATGATGGAGCCCTCATGTTATCCAGAGGGAGAGAATTATTAGTGATGTGTGGGTCCCTCCATATGAGGGGCCCACTACAATTATTATTAAAAAAAAGAAAAAGAGGAAAAGAAAAAGAGGAAAAGAGAAAGAAAGCAGAAACGTGGACAGTGAATTGTCAATTGTTAGGCCAAAATTTGGCCAACTACATTTGACAATTCCTGTAAAATTTTCCTATAAAATCCCTTGCCCAACAGATCCAAAATCATAGAAAAATAACAAAATACAGGTAAAGAGAGAGTGTGAGTAACATAATAGTAAGGGATTTTTTATTGTGGTTCTGGGAAACACCTTGAGTGCTATTATTGTGGGTTAATCTCATTTTTATTGTTTCTCTAGTATCTAGAAAATTCTCTCTTTGTAAGCCTACTATTTTATAGTGGAACTGTTTTAAAGCTCGAGCTGAGCCGTGGTTTCTTCCTGATTTATTTTGTGGTTTCCACGTAAAAATTATCAGTATCATTTTTATTTATTTATTTTATTTTTGTCATTCATGTCACCGAAATCTCTAACACAATGTCAATCCCACAAGGCAGATTGTCACAAGCACAGCTTGTAGAATAAAAAATTATAGTGATATTCTAACCAACTAAAAAACTGCATCTTTACGCAATTAGAACAGCAAAGCATGAACAAAAAAGCGAATACCAAAAAAAGGATAAAAGAAAAAAAAAAAAAAACCAACCTGAGCATTTGAGACCCATGAGTTGAACTGAATTATGAGACATGGGTCTTAATACCAAATCTTTTACCGATTTAAAGCAAGAAACCAACTTTAATAAAAATAATGAATTTAAAGTCCACTTCATCGTATCATAATTTCATAAATTAGAAATAATCGATTGGCCAACAACAATCCAGTAAGAAAACAAAAAATGAATTTGGGTGATTGAATTGATTTGTGCTTGAGATTGGATCTGAGGAGGTATAACTAATTGATTGTGACTTCAGGCCAGAAGAAGTTGAATATGGAATTATTTAATATACAGAGGGAGTGAGCTGAGATGATTCCCTCTATCTTCTATTATCAAAGATGAAGAAACTTAAATATTTTGATTGATCTGTTGGAATGATAATGAAGAATGCATAATATTCACTGCATTTGAGCTTTGATTTAACTCAAAATACTATTTATTTCTTCGATTCCCACAGTTGGTGCTCCGTCTTCGACTCCAACATTTGGAACTCTGTCTTCGGCTCCGGCATTTGTAACTCCATCTTCCACTCCAGCCTTTGTTACTCCATCGGCTTCCTCTTTCTGTGCAGGCTTTGGCTGCTCCCTCTTTTCGACTCCATTCTCCGCTCTAACGTAAATCCGTTGCTAGTAAATTTCGTTGTTGGGTTGGGATTGATTCTTTTTGTATTGGTAGCTCATATGTCCTTCCTTACCCCATCGGAGTTTCGGCACTTCCACACTCCCACCACCGACCGCTGTGATTCCGACGAGAGAGAGAGAGATTTCTTTTTTGGTAACTGGTTGGGTTTGCTTAGGTGGACTTTTTTTTCAACTTTTTCTTTTGATAATTTTTTTATTTTATAAAATTCTATTAGTGTTTTCACACTTTTCATTAATTATCTTTTTTTATGAAATAATTTTATAATTTAAAGGCTTTTTTGAGGCATTTCTTAGATAAAAAATTACATTTCACTAAATGAAATAATTTGGAGACTTTATTGATGATTAGCCCTATTCAAAAATATTATACAAGTTTCATATTCAAAACATAAAATGGAAGATTGAATTAACTTTGTGGTGTACCATTTAATGGTTAAAATTATATTTCATGAAAAAATAAATTAATTAAATAAATATAATCAGGTTGGGCTAAAATGAGTTGAATAATCTTATCATCCGTCTTAAACCCACGATCCAAGACACTGATCGAACCATAACCCATATTATGACCCAAATCTTGAGTTGACCTTTTTTTTTTCTAAAAGAGTAATTTCATTTGATTTTAAAGATCTATAATTACCTTTCAAATTAAATTGCATGTCACTTTCGAAAACTTTATGACAACAACCTTCTTTTAAATATTCTGCTTAGAAGGAAGACGATTTTGGGTCTTATCAATATTTTACTTTCTTCATTTTAACTGATTGTCAATTTCAAAACAAATATTATGTAATGTATAGTCATCCTTAATCTTATTACCCACTTAGGGTTTGCTTGGATAGAGTTTTTTTAAGGTTAAGAAAAGGAAGGGTTAAAACCAACACTCATTTGTGAGAAAGGTTATTGAGGGTTTAAAATTAATTGAAGACATTTGGAGTGTTAAAATGTTTATTTTCCTATAGATTTTTAACACCTCAATTTGGGGTGCTAAGAAGGGTTAAAATTATAAAAAGATACAAATACCCTTAAATATTATTAAAAAAATAATATTTGTCTTTCAATATGGATAATTTTGTTATTTATCTATTAATCCATATTTTATAAAACCTTCAAAACAAATAAAGAATGGTTTGTGTCTTTATAAACCTTTCTTTTGATCCCAAACAAGGTAATTGTATAAGTGATGACAATCAGTAACATTTTTTATTCAGAATTAGCATCGCACTCGGAATAATCGGATGACTTTAGAAGGAAATACTGCATCTGAAGAGCATCCTTGAACCAGATCAAACTCCTCTATCCGAACAGCAATAGGGATACCAAAATGGTAGAGCCCCGCATACTAAGTCAGCTTATCTACCCAAATGTCAGATAAGGATGACTAATTTACCGGATAAAGATCCACAAATATCTCCCGGATCAAGAAACAAAGACCGAATCAAGACCCATAAACTGAATAGGGTCATTAACCGGTATGGTTTATTCACCTTTACGAGAGAATGATGACGTGGATACAAAATCATGCCATGTTGTAAGTTGTCCCCTTACAAAGGAATATTCCTAAGAGAATTCAACTATGAAATAGACTATATAAAGGGCTCACATCACACATAAGGAGGTACATTTTACATGACCAGTAATCTTACTCTCTAAAATTATTCTTTAGAAGGTCATCTTCTGACTTAAGCCTCAGAGAGTCCCCTGAACAGACCACCAGTGTTCATTTTTATTCTCTTTCAGGTTTCTCTTCCAGACAACAATGACCATCTTAGGGAACATATTTCAGACAGAAATATCATTGGTACGGTAAGCGTGAATATTAAAAAATCATGGCTATGAATTTAGACCTAACTTTAGATCTAATGGCTTCTCGAACGGCCAATCCCCCTCTATAGAATAACATCACTTCAGGCAACCCAGAAAATACTGAGGTAAGGCCTATGACGGCGGAGCAGATTATACAATCGTATTCAATACTTCTGTAATATGCTACAATCTTAAATCAGGCCATCGCAAGAAGTTCATCCATGGCTAGACCGCCGGTTGATAAAGAAATGCCACTTAGAATGGTTAATACAATCGGTGCTCTTAAAGGAAACAATATCAATAGATCTATGTTTCAAATGCCAGCTCCCACTTCAGCTAAAGGGAGTCAGGGTACTTAGGATTATGCATAGAGAACCTTACTACTACCGTCAAACAGTTAACCCACTTATTTTTCGATGTCAATAGGAGAATGGAAGGGGCCAATATCCATGCCTTGGAGCCAATGTTCCTGGTTCAGTAAGTGCCAATCAACCATTTCAGGGATATCTCCCAAACCAAGTAAGTTATTATGTCCCTCCTCAGAGCACGTGCTATACACCCCCAGGTATAGCCCTGTCGGGTAGAAACGCTTTAGTGGATATGGCAACCAGTTTAACTTCTGGGGAATCAGGAAAAATTCTTTTTGAATGGCTCAAATCAAGTTTGAGCGAGTTGGCAGTCTCTTTTTAGGCTCCCATAGTTGATGTAGGGGATCCCCCGCTATCAACAAGAATTTTAGAAATGGAGCATGATAAAAAGTTTAAGATCTTAGTACTACCCCAATACAGTAGGAAGACAGATCCCATGATTCATGTTAAAAAGTACGCAAGTGTAAGCACCGGGCCTTTTTCTGAGCGATGATGAAAATCGGCACTTGTCGTTATGCCTCGTGATACATGCAAGTTGACCCGAGAACTCCAAAATTCGTGTGGCCACATCCCATTTTGAATATTAATTCGAATAATTTTTACAAACCGAACAAACCCATGCGTGGTTGAACCAAAGACCCGGACAGACCAAAAACCCACTTTCTTGAACCAAACCTACCCAAACCCAAAAATCAACCCAAAAACCTCCTAATCAATCCATTTCCACGTTTTGGGCAGCCAAGAAAGGAAATGAGGAGCCAAACTTTTGAATTGGTGGCGCAAAAAATTAGTAAAAGACAAAGAATATACATCTTGGACAAAAACCATGGATTAAGGGACAAGAGGTGCACTTAGCATTTAATGCTAAGGAGAAGAGAAAGGATTCCCATGCAAGGGGCTGACCATGGGATGATTTTTCAGAAGAAAAAGAAGGCTTTGATCAGCCACAACACCCAACAATAAATCACACAACACATTTTGAAACACTCCAACTTCTCTCCTTTCTTCCATCATCTTTCTAAATGTTCTTCTTCTCCTTCTTCTTCTTCTCTTTAAACTTTCCTTGAACTCTTAACCACTAAACACCTCTTAATAACTCCTAGAACTAGTAGTTTAATCGATAACACAAATACGTATTTGTTTGGGTTTTATTCGTGTTTGGGCCTTCGGTGCACATCCGGAGTTCTCAACTTTCATACGACTAAAGCACACTTTGAGGGTGAGAAACTGAGCTCTAAAACTTCTATTCTTCTTCTTTATTTATTGGTTGATGTGTTAAAGTGGATGTTTGGGTGTAAAACTGAGCTAACTTCGGTTAAAAGTCGCTAAAACGAACATTGAGCTAAAATACGGAAATAATATTGTAACTTGACTTCAAATCCATAAAGATGGAACTTTTTGGATATCTCGGGACTATATTTATGTACCTTTGCTAATTTGAAGCGATTTGGGACTTGAACGGACTAAATCGGACTTAAAATGAGTTTAAACGAGCTAAAATGGTTTGGTTATTCTTAACTTTTAAATACATAAAAAGGTTGAGTTTTTGTGATAAATCCCCTGTTAATAATGTTTAAAAGGGGTTCCCGGACATCCCAATTTTTTTGGTGGTCACGGAATAATTTTCGGATGAAAAATGGACTGAAAATAATTAAAACATGCTGAAATCACGTAACAGGTCTGTTGCGGGCAGCAACAGACTTTTTTTCGTTGCTGTTTTCACTTGGTAGTACCCCTTTTTAGTTTAGCTACGGACTTTTCTTTCGTCATTAAATTCGTAGCTAAAGCATAATTTTTTAAAAAATGCGATATCTCACCCGTTTCTCGTCCAATTTACGCGTATAATGTACCGTTGGAAAGCTCTTTCGACGTAGAATCTGACAGTATATTTATCTCATCCTAGTTTTGAATTTAAACGTACTATATTTTGCTTGAAAGTAGCTCAGATTCCAATTAAGTCACTTTTAACTTTATTTTGCTCGGTATTTTACACCCGAATGCGATATTATTATGTCTTTGAGACTTAGTTTACTTTTATTGCCATGTACGCGCTTGCATGCTAGAAAACCGTGTCGAGAAGCCAGGTCTAGGACTGCTACATCAGTCCAACAAAGGGGTTCAAACCCCGGATTTCCAACTCACTAAACAAATTACATGTTGCAAAAGATTAAAACTTGGCCAACAGTTTTAATAACAACCTCACTTTGCCCTCCGTAATACGAGCCAAATTTATTTTCGATCCACCGCGAGACCATCCTCCAGCCCAAAATGCTTAATTCGACAAAACGCGTCAGACTAAGCGTCCCCTCTATATTATGAACCCGAGCTATCTTATTTTCCCATTCTTTGATATGTCCATTTCAAGTATGATGTTGTGCTAAGTGTTTAATTTATGTCATTTATGCATGCTTAGAATAAATATTTGTATGATGTATCCCGTTTCCCCCTTTTGATTTTTGATGTAATCCCTTAGATAGGATTTATTGATTCGATTGGGTTGTATAATTATTTTATTTTGTTGTGCATGTTTACTTTTCTACACTTTATTTTACTGCTTGGATGCATGTTTCTGATCACCATAATTAATAATTAAAATCAATATTAGGTTGTTTTCAAATAAAATCTTTTCGTTTTTTTAAAATTCGTCGATTTCTTTTAAATGACTTTTGTAAAAGGATAAGTAGATGTCTTGTCCAAACCCGATCTCTGGATCACAGTTTTGGACTCAAGACCTAGGGTCTGAGCGAATACCATGATAAATTCCCGGTCTGAACTTAGAACCGGGTGGTGACTCCAAAACTATTTTCTAGAAATTTGAGTTCGAGTTTCTTTTCCAAAAATTTATTTTCCTTCAAAATTGTTTTATTTCAATTTTATTAAAACCCTAAGCACGCGATCACATACGCATTTCGTTTGGAGACCCTTCCTCTAAAAGGCTCAAGTCCCTATTCGGGTCCGCTTCTT
>CAOJCR015136843.1:0-12568 GCA_948330485.1 Euphorbia neoarborescens
TTCCAAGCAATTTCATTTCAAGTTTTTACTCTTCTTATTCTTTAAATTCTACACTTTAATTTCTTGCAATTTATCTTTCAGTCTTCACGATTTTCGTCATTTTAAAATCTTCTCATTTCTTTACTATACTCTGTTCTTTACTTTCTCTTAACCTTAACATCAGTATTTTAAGACTGTAAAGAACATCAGGACTGCTGAACTAATAATATTCAGTGAGTAGTTCCCTCACATGGGACGGATCAGTACAGCAATGGGTTCGCATCTGATTTGCATTTCGTAACACTGCTTATCTTTATAGTTAGTACTCATTATGTAGCTTCAATGAATCAGAGTTATGATCAAGCTCTGTCAATAGCTTAGGTACGATTTTGAGAGAAACATATTTGAGTAGTTTAAGACATACTGAGGTATTCTCGATACCGAGTAGAAATACTGATATTGAGGGTATTGCACTACCACATTGATATTCAGCACCTATGAAATACTGAAAAGGTAAGAAGACCAGAGTTGATACTCGGCTGAGCCCCATGTGTTTTAAGAAATTGTTATTTCATTTTTAATATTCAGTACTTGCTATTTTTAAGCTAGCTAGATTCTTATTTAAAACCAACTCCTTACTCAGTATTGAGATTCTCAGTATCAGTACTGATTTCAATTTCAACATCTTTATTTCTCAGTTTCTTTCTTTTGCTGCTTTCCTTTCTCAGACCCTTCTGAGTATAATTATAAGCACTACTGAGAGAGTGACACTCAGTACGTATTCATAACAATTCAGCAAGACTGATCTTTTTTTACATTCACATTTAATTTTCAGCACCAGCCATTCTTTTAAAAAACAACAAAATTCTTGTCAAATCTTCAGAAGTAAAGTCACAGTTTTTTAAAACTTCCCCCTCAATCCCTTAGGACACGATACTCTACACTTATACACTCTATTATTTGTTGACCCAGTGCACTTGCTGGAAAAATAGTCGCAACAATTCATATTCAAGAGATCGTTTAATTCATATAGTTCATATCCAAGTACACCTCTGGATCCTCAAGCGGTTCGCATCAAAGCTTCCTTTGAATCAGGGAAGTTCACATTTGAGTACTTTTTTAGCCTCAGAAAGATTTATGTCCAAGCTATTTCAGAGATTGAGAAATCCACTTCCACATAAAAAGTGATTTTATAGTGGCTCAAACCTCAACGACTTGGCAATAAAGTAAGTATCTCTCGCTCTCTCCACTGTGTTCCTGCATTCAGGTTCTTAATCCAGTCACACGACAGGCAGTCAGTGGGCATGGGATTTTTTCAGGTCAATGATGAATATGTATTCACTGTCCTTTTTTAGTCAACAAGTGATCCTTCCAAGTTTTACCAGGTGAGAAGTCTAGGGAAAAAGAAATCCAAAAAAAGTCTCTGAAATTTGAGTCAATCGGTACGTAGTTAAAAAAATTAAAATAGCCAAATATCACTACACGAGCATAGATTATAATTGCACGACTATACATTTTAGTCATATGGTTATGATTGGCACCTATATGATTTAAAAAAAAAATATTTTTGCACATTTGTGATTACAGCCGCACATCTGTAGTTATAACCGTATAATTATAATACACGAACAAAATATGAAAGATGATTTTTTCTATAAAGAAAGATTTTTTCTACTAAAAAAAAGGGAGAGGCAATTTTGATTTCAGGGAGAAAGGGTTTGGAAAGAAAAACGAGAGAGAGAGAGAGAGATTTTCCTTCTGGTTCTTCCTTCTTGGGAATTTTCTAATGAATTAAAAGGAAAATAATTGGTCTTGGGATTTATCAGATCTTGAGATTGATCAATCAACTGATCTCAGCCTACTGTGAACACTAAAAATAATTAACAATTGGATTTACATCAACTTTGATACAAATGACTGATTTAAATCTATTAGAAATCAGATTCTAAGTGGGTTAGAATAAAAACAAAATCAAAGCATTCCCAATTTTGGATTTTAAGGCTAGGATCGAATCTCTTCCCTTGGATTTCTCACTCAAACTTGAGGATTCACGACCATATTGGTAACTCTATGAACTTTAAAATCCTTTTTATATACCTTTGATTGATCCTGGTTATGTTTGGCTCGATTTGGTCATTATATAAAATTTCCTATTTTAGTGTTTTATAGTCGTATGATTGTTGTTCTAATCACACGGCTATAGGTTATATCCATACGGATATAATTTATATCAAGGCTAGAGGTTGATGATAATCGCACTACCAGAATATCGAAAATAATGAACTTTGATGCTTTGTACATGCGGCAGATTATAACCCCACTGTTACAATATAATCTTTGTAGGAATAACTTATAATCATATTGTTATAATCTGACTTAGAGATCTAGATTTGATCCGATTTCAATAATATTCTATTTTTGCCAAAATAAGTGCCACAAGTTCTATCAATATCCAAACGGATATAGCTATAGGCATATGAACAAATTTGACCAAAATATACTCTCTAGATAAAAGTTCATATTTAGGTATTAAATAGCTGCACGACTATAAAATTTGGACTATTGAAATCAACTATAGTCGTACGGTGATTTAGTGTAAGATATAATGCATTTTCTTTGTATTTTTGTGTGCTTTTGACCTAGATTTATTTTTACTAAATATGCACTTCTTAGAAAATCGAGCTAAGAAGTCAGATTTAGAGCCTAGATAAATACAATGAAGGAAACCTCGTATTTCTTGATATCAGACCCATTTTTACATATTAAAAATATTAACATATTTGGGCAAAATATTTTAAAGAAAATTTTCCAGTGCTATCACACATTTCAAAAATACATTTTCAATGTCCAGTTGGGCCAAATCTACTTGGTTTACCCAACTATCCCCTCAATACATGACTCCGATCTATCTTCCTTCCCATTTTGATGCATGATTATTTCACGACACTTACTTAAGTCCTCTATGACGTAATTGTGATAACCTTTACGGATGCAGGGTAGTTAACTAGGTAGATGTATGATTAGAGATTTGTTTCATATTCCTTAGATTCTTGTGTAAGCTAGGTGCTTGTATCCCTTTTCCAATTTTATCAAATGTATCGTCTCAGAATAGCTTTTGTGAATGGTTGTAAATTTGTGTTTACTTTCGAATATATTTACTTTATTATGCATGTATAATAACCAAAAATTAAAGAAGAGAAAATCTTGGACTTAGGCCTTTTTATACATAATCTTATTCACCAAATTCAAATTAAAGAAAAGGATTAATAAGTTCTTATTCGAACATGAATCTCTAAATATGGTGTAGGATTCTTATCTATTTTTGACATACCATATTTAAATTCTCAATGGAGCTTAAAACGAGTGATGGACTCTATTATTATTTTGAAGGATTCGTATTGGAGTCTCTTAAACTTGTTATACAAATTTTGATTTTAAAAAAATTAAAAATTCCAGTCACATTTACACGCATTGATATTTGTTGTAAGTCCTTTGATCACTTTCAAGGTAAGAGGTAAAAGAAAGAAGATTCTAATTCATAAAATGCATTAATTTTTGGTCCATTCACCCGTTTTGACCCAATAGCTCGATAACAGATAGGCCCGAGGTCGGCTGCGCTCCCAACTTTGCTTCCTTAATTTCCGGCCAAGATTCGCAATAGTAGTATTAGAGGCATAATTAGATTGAGATTAGATTAATTAAAATATTGTTGTAGAGAAAATATTCAGAATCGTGAAGAGGTTTCTTGAATAGATTTTAGATTTTTGATTTTTAGTTTATTTTTCCCGAATTGATTTTGTTTCAATTAATTGTTAATTACTAAATTCAATCAGTTTTGATTGTTGGAGTAATTTTATTAATTGTTGAATACTATAAATTGGTCGATTGACCAACTTATATTGTTAATCAATTAGTTGGCTATTGAGAATGTGTTCTTTAATGATGCTTGTTTGTTTTTAATATTGGATCTAATATATGTGTATGGAGTGATTATGGATGCAATGTTTTACATGCTACATGCTCTATACATTATTGTATGTGTTTATTGGAAAAATAATAAACTGAAGTAGCCTACTTTGGAGCAACTGCCGCCGGTTGACAGTAGTGACTGTCACAAATTTTTATGGCAGCTACTACTGCCTAAGGAAGTAATGCCCCGTCACCTATAAAGTGTTTCACCGCCGTAGTAGGAGCCTTGATATCTTGTGGTGGACCAAAATTTGGCTAGGCTGAACATGACAATGGGTTAAAGTTGGGCCTGAAAAATCTATTTCATTTTGGTACAAGATGGGGTATGGTTTTTAAAATTTATAGTTATTTTAAATTAATACCAGGTCTAGATATAAATAAAACTAAATTTTATTTTAATTAATTTGTATGAAAAATTGAAATTTAATTTTATTGGTATGTAGCATGCATATTTAATTTATTTATTTCATATATTTAAATTGAATATGGATATGTGAAATTAGCCTATGGACTATGGTACCATTCAAATTGGGAGAGCTTAATTTCAGAATTACGATGACCCAAAATTCAGTGAGAGAAAAATTATAATTTTCAATGGATGAAATCCATTGGGCTTTAATGGGCCTTAGTGAAAATTGGTGAAAATGGTAATTTCACAAATAATGAAATTGGCATAATGTAAATAATAATTAATTGGATGCCATGGTCATGCATCAAATCTGTAGGTTATGCATGACATATTTATCTGTAATATATTCTATGGGCCCTAATTAAAGTTTGGTTGTAAATTTTAATTATTTGGGAAATATGTCATGCATCCCATTTTATTTTATTTGATGTAAATTATAGTATACAAATTTAATTTTAATTAAATTATATGTTTGTAATTGTATCAAGTTGGAGGGAGCCCAAGGTGTATGGATGAGAATTGAAGACTCTAGATAAGAATATCTTGTTGTCTTTAGGTTGTAAAAAAAGGCCAATAGGATCTCTTTATTATTATATCATTTATGTTGCTGCATTTATATATATGTGGTTGTATGATAACCAATTATTATAACCTTCGTGTTTGCATGCTAAGCTATTCCCTGAAATTTTATCTGGATATTAAAAATTAAGTCGCTTAAAAGTGCCTACCAAATTCACACCTCTTCCTCCCAGGTGATGCTACAATGCTCAATTCCTCGGTGGGGTACATTGTAGTGATCAGTGGGCTGTCGAGGGTAAGGATACTTTGTATCTTCCTCTCTAATGATATTGTAATATATTCCATGCCCTTGCTAGGTACATTATAGTGATCATTGATCTATCGAGTGTTAGGATACTTTATATGGCTAATACTTGAATTTTGGTTTGACGCGACATGATACAATGTGTTTCAGTTCCAGCCCCAGAGGGGCACATTGTAGGATTAAGTACAGATGGGTAAGTACCAATAGAACCATCAAACCAAAAGTCCCTTACGAAGGGACTGGATAGTTAATCCTACCAAAAGAATCGATGGTTGGTTAACAGACCTAATTTAACTAATCAATGATGAGCTGTGGGTCATGGTTAAGACAGCTAATCAAATCACCAACTAACAAATTAAAATGGATTATTTAATTTGTGAATTGGCTATTTAAAGTATTTTTATTAATGCTGCAATGTTTTTACCATGTAGATTCACAAACTTGAAAGAAAATTAAATAATGGTTGCACAAAACAACAATAATCAAGGGTCATTAAGGTCCATTACCAAATCAAGGCCAAGTGTAAGGCTAAGGATAAGGACCAAAAGGCCAAAGCCAAAGCAAAGAGATCATCCCATCCTAAGGAAAGTGTCAGGATAATGTGTGTCATGGCTGCAATCAGAAGGGGCATTAGAAGAATGTGTGTCCAAAGCTCTTGGAAGAGCAAGTGATGGTCCAGAATGCTTCTTTATGTATTTATATTGTCGTGATAAATCATGTAATTTCTACATCTTAGGTCATTGATACTGGAGTGGTACTCACATTTTTTAAAATGTACAATAGCTAAGAAATAGGAGATTGTTGGCACTTGGTGAAGTTGATTTCTGAGTTGGTAATGGATCTCGAGTTATGGCCTTAGAATTTGGAGATTATGCTGTAGAGTTGTCTATTAGGCTTGTTTTAGATCTTAAGAATTGTTAATTTGTACATGCTATATGCAGGAATGTTATTTTTGTTTCCTTTTTGGATATTTGTGATTTTATATTTAATATTAGACCTTGTATTATTTCTATATTATGTGGAAATATTGTTTATAAAACTGCATTCCTTCATAATAGTTCATATATCCTATATCTAAAATGTGATATCTCTATCAATAATATAAATACTAAAAGGATTAAAGAAAAAGAACTAAATCCTACTTATATCTAGCATTATTGACTTGGGCATGTAAATGAGAAATGTATAGCTAAGATTCACTCTAGTGGAGTGTTAGGGTCATTTGACATAGAGTTTTATGACAAATACGAATCTTGTATACGTGGCAAGATGACTAAGCACCTTTCATGAAAACTGCTGAAAGGGTAAAACAACTATTGGAGCTGATACATTCTAATGTATGTGGCCCAATAAGCACTATTGCTAGATATAATTATTTGTACTTCATTACTATTGTTGATGTCTCAGTAGATATGGTCATGTGTTTCAAATGAATTGTGACTCTTGATATATTTAAGGATTTAAAAACAAATTAGAAAATCAACATAGCAAGAAAATACAAGCACTTCAGTCTAATCAAGGCGAGAATATTTAAGCTAAGATTTCAACTCATTCTTGAGAGAGTGTGAGATAGTGTCCTAACTCACTCCCCCTTCAATGCCCTAATGGAATGAGGTGTCGAAAGGAGAAATAAGTCCTTATTTCACATGGTTCACTCAATGATGAGTCATGCTACTCTTCCAACATCATTTTGGGGTTATACTTTGGAAATTTCTATTTACATACTTAACAATACACTGACCAAGGTAGTTGAAGGCACATCACATAAACTATAGACAAGCTAAAAGCCTAATGTTTCCCACTTGAGGATTTGAGGTTGTGATACACATGTTAAGAAATTGACAAGTGGAATACTCGAGTCTGGATCAGTTAAATGCCAATTTATTGGTTACCCTAAGAAAGCTAAGTGTTATTACTTCTACAACCCAGCAGGAAACATAGTTTTTATGGCCAGGGGTGGTGTCTTCTTCGAGAAGGAATTCCTTTTTAAGAGAGATAACAGGAGTAATTTAGAACTCGATGAAGTTTAAAAACACAAACTCCTATAACAGATGTTAAGGATGCTTCAGGAATCGATTTAGTTCCTCAATCAATTGAGGGAGGTGAACTAGTTACATAGGACCTTAGAAGGTTTGATGGAATACGTCATCAGCCAGAGAGGTATAGACTTCTGGTGATTTAATGATGGGAAACTTTTGGTCCTACTCTAAGAAGAGCACAAATCTTATTAGGATGCTATTGAAACTCCACATTCAAAAAATAATGTAAGGCCATGGAGTTTGAGATGTAGTCTATATACGATAACCAGGTTTGGAACTTGTTAGAGCTTCAAAGGGAGACTAGTAAAAAAGGATTCAAGCAAATTCAAGGAATTGATTATGATGAAACCTTTGTTCCAGCTGCGATGCTTCAATCTATAAGGATACTACCTGCCACAGCAGCATGGTATAAATATGAGACATGGTAGATGGATGTTAAAACCACTTCTACGAATGGAAAGCTACTTGAGGATGTGTACATAAAATAGCCTCAAGGTTTTATTGATCCAAAGTATTCTATCCATCTTTGGATTGAAGTAAGCATCTAGGTCATGGAATCAGAGATTCGATGAGGCTATAACAAATATGGCTTTGTACAGAATCTTGAGAAGCCCTGTGTGTATAAGAAAGTTAATGGGAGCATTACTACCTTCTTGGTATTGTATGTTGATGGCATCCTTTTTATTAGAAGTGATACTTCATCATTACTTTGGGTCAAGCAGGGGTTGAGTAGGTGATTCACAATGAAGGAATTAAGAGAACCCAAGAGTATCCTAGGGATCACGATCTATAGATATAGATCCAAGAAGCTTCTAGGCCTAAGTCAATCCTTATATATAGATAAATTTCGGAAAAGGTTCAATATGGATAAGGTGAAGAAAGGATTCTTGCCTATGTGCCATGGGTTGGAATTGAGTAAGAAAGATGGTCCTAAAACCAAATAGGACTGGGTGAAGATGGATATGAGTGGATGATGATTTTGAAAAGCAAGTTTTCTCTTTCAAAATGTTTTTGAGTAAGATAAGATAAATCCTAAGCGGTTAAGTAGAAGGCCTTAACCAAATACGCGTGTGAACGAGGAATTAGAAGTTAAGAAAACTAATTTTATGAAATAGGGTCTTAATTATTAAAAAGTGGATTCACCACCCGGTTCAACTCCATCAGGATAATTTAATATAGCTAAATCGGGTGAAGGTCTCCATGCTAAGAGTTTTGGATTCAGACAAGAAATCTTCTTATCCCTTTCAAAGATATTTTTCGAAATTGACAACATTTTAAGAAATGTATTTTTAGTAGGCTATGAGTTATTTTTATTTTTATTATGGTGAGCACGCATGCGAAAGTAAAACATAAGCATGAGAATATAAACAAAATATTTACATCCCTTTAAACAAGCTATTTTAAGGGGTACATTTATTAAAAATTGGGATTGCGGAATACATCCTAACATACATCTAGCAAAAGTATTTACAAAGATATAAATATAATTATAGCACATTGGACTTAAATAAGACTCATCAAATTGGCATGCATTGAGAATAGGGAGGTACGATAGCTTGGGGTCATACATTTAGGGGGTAGTCGAATGAATCCAATCTATTCGATCCGACTAGACCAGAAAAATAATTTTTTTAAAACGTGTATGATGGGATTTGATTTTTTTAGAAAAATAATTTGACTAAATTTTGTTTATTTGTCATATGTAGAAAGTGGGTCGGATATTCGGAAATATTAATTTCCTTTGTGGCTTTGTTTAGTGGTATTAAACTCAGCTTCTTAGCTTGCTTTTCTAAATGTATTCAGAATATTTAATGAAAACAAATCTAGGTATAATTAATCGTAAACAAATATAAATGATTAATAAATTAAAATAGAGAAGATAAAAATTATAAAATTAAATCAAAAACTAATTAGCACATAGAAAACACAAATAATAAATAAATACAAATATAAAATAATTGCAATTAAATATTAATCATGCATAAAAAATGAAAACATAAAATATTTTATGATTAAATTTATTGAAATTAAATTATTTAATATAAGAGATAAATATAACTAAAAAATTAAATAAAATCAAGAAGGTTAAAAAATGCATTTCGTCGATAAATAGAGACGGGACAAAATTTAGCTGCTGAAAAAGGAAAGAACGTTTCTGGATATAATGGGGAATATAAAATTTAGTCGCTAATTTAATGATACACAGAATCGGTTAGTAAACAAGTAAGGCTTTAAAAGCTTAGATTTAGCGAGGGGCCAAGTCTATAACTGCATGGGCATCCAGCATACTGATTTTTCCAAATTTAATTGTTTCTGAAAAATGCACAGTTGATCACCTATGATGAAGACCCGACTATTTAAGGAGAAAATCACTCATCCAAAGTCCTTTGGTCACTTTCTATGGATGAAAAAAAAAATTAGAAATGAGATTAAATAAAGTGTTTAATGATGGAAACAAAAATATACAAAAATATACAACCATTTTTAGATTTAAAATCTGGTAAACTGAGAGAAATTGAACCGATTTTGGTTTGCTGACTATGTCATCTTGGATGACCCAAACTCAAAATATATTCAGCTGGTCTGGAATTAATTAATTTTTCGAACTGAACAAAAGAACTCAAAGTTGTCTAGCATTTTTTCCAAGCACTTAGCAACGTTTTTTAATCCATAACACACCCGAAAACATACATTAAAATTGGACGAAGGTGAACTAAGGCTCATCAAGAGCCACATCAGTCATAGTTAAAAACCAAAAGTTAGTCTTAACCAACAGCTCAAAAATCACATTGCTAGTAGTCCCATGTAAGAAAAATCAAATCTATTTCGACCACGCTTTGCAAATTAATTCATATAGTAAACAAATGAAACTTCGAAATTAAAAATAGGACTTAATTAACCAAAACCCAATATGAAATGCAACACCAAAAATAATATTTTCATACCTTATAATAAAGCAGTGAGATCATAATATCACAAAATACAACATACACAAAAAAAAAATTAAATCCTAGAAACAATGCTCAAAATCATATCCTCCAACAAATAACAAATCCAACCAAGGTAAAACTTACCTGAATATAGTTATTAACTAATTTATGAACATCACCAATCAAAGTTAATTCTATCAAAATTTTAGAACATGCAACCTCAAGAAAAATATCATAATTTTAATAAGAACCAATATATTACTTGCAACAAAATCTCGTAAGTAATTAAACAAACAATTCAATATCAACCAATTAACAAATAAAAAGAACATAAGAAGGAGGAATGAAAAGGTCTCGATATTATCTTTTTCGGTGATGTCTCGAATTACAATCCAACAAACCCGAGGATGTGAATCCAAGCTTAGAACTCCAAGAATATGAACTCCAATTTTTTATATGATTTAACTCCAAATAACTTTATTTATTAAAGTTATTTTTAGTTTAAGTTTTATATAGCAAGAGTTAATTTATTCTTCCTTTGTTCTCGTCTCTTTTTTCCCTTGAAACTCACCAAACACCAATATTTTCTCTATCAAGAACTTGTCAGGCCTTAACCGATGTTGTTGTCCATTTTTTTTCTTTGTAGAATTATGGGAAAAAGCCTCTTTTTCTCTCCTAATTTTCCTCTTTAGTAAAAGGCAAAAGTGTGTGGTTAAAAGCTCTAAATTCCTCACTGATTTGTTTCCTTTTGGATATGATTTTTTTACCTTAAAATCCCCCATTTTCTAGCCACATAGACATGTTTTCTCCTCCCCCCTTGGGCTGTCCAAAATTATTTTTTATTGATTCATTTTTTGCCTTTCCCAAATAATCAATATTACACTCCTTTTTAGCCTTTCTTTCCATTCATTTTTTTTTGAACTTTCCTATGCCATAAAACTCCTATAAAATTTGATCTAAAAACAGTATCTATATGGCTACCATATGGATACCACATCATCAAAATTTTATCTGAAAAAAATGCTTACATAGGAGTAATGTGGGGACCAATGACACATCCGCAAAAGCATACATATGACACTTGCTTAAAAAATTAAATACACAAGTGACACTTACCTTAAAAATAAATATATATATGTCGTTTACTTTAAAATAATTATACATATGTCATATGTCATTTATTTAAAAATAAATACACAGATGTCACTTATTTAAAATAAACACGTGCATGTCATTTATTTAAAAATAATTGCAAAAGTGATATCGAATTAAGTAATTACACATGTGATACATAATTTAATTAAATCCATTGGCCCCTAAAATTGATTTTTAAGGCATGAATATAATTTTTACCTGATCTAAATTGATCTGGTCTAAATAAAACATTTTTCACTCTTTTGAAAAATCATGGGTATTTGGAAAAATTATTTTCATTTAGGATTTCAAAATATTTTTGTACGAATTCCTTCTTCCTCAAATTTCTCATTAGATTAATTTAACAGGAACACATATAGGAATGGATAAAGGTCAGTGTATGCCAATTCATCATTGACTTGAAAAAATTTCATGCTTACAGACTGCCCCTCGTGTGACTAGATTTAGATGTTGAATTTAGAACCATGAAAGATAGAGTGAAGGATCCTACCTATGCATAGAATATATGATATACACGCCATGGATCATGGTTTTACGCATGCATGAGACATGATATACATTCCACAAGTCATAGATTTACATATACATGAGATATATGACATTCGCATCAACTCATATAGTTTAAATTTTTCTTTTACTTACAATTGACATGATTGGTAACAAAAAATTTTGCCCCTTTAACTATATGTGAAATCAAACTACGTATGAAATGTACGCAACACTTGTGACCATAACTTTGTCCCTTGTTTTGTGGGGAAAGAGGGGGTCGTAAGTATTGATGATGGCATGTTTACATATTCAACATTGTTTAATGCATACAGATGATTTCCAAAATGGCCTAGGTATAAACTTCCCTAAATAAGTGATGACCATGCTTGTGCAACTAATACCATATGACTAAGTAAGTCTAAACTTGTTTTATTTGAAATTGATAGTTTTGGCAACAAAAAAAAAATTAGATCCTTCAATTGTCAATGAAAGCAAGTTAGCTTGCTTAATGCATCTATGGAATGCAACAAATGATATGTTTTATGCATGAAATGCATGCAATATATGTAATTGGAAATTTTCCTTAACTTTTGTAAGGGTTTTGAATGTTGATGATTAAATACAAATGTAACGCATAATAATTTGTTGACATGTATAAAAGAGACATTTAGCTTAGGGCATGTATGGAATGTAATGAATGATATGATATGTGCATGAAATGCAAGCATCCTAAGTGATTCACAATTTTTTATCCCTAGGTTTGTGAGAGCGGACT
>CAOJCR015137296.1:0-11351 GCA_948330485.1 Euphorbia neoarborescens
TTAGATGAAAATTTATATTTTGTTAATTATATATACATACCAACCAAAATAAATATATTTAATTTGAAATATTACATTAAATATGCTAGGTGAAAAAGAAATTTATATATTTTTCAATATATATTAACGGGATCCCCGCGGAGAATAAATGAAGACGGGATAAGAGCCTGCGGGGTGGGGAGGGATAATCTCGTCCCCGCCTCATTTATTAAATGGGGAATAAATTCATCTCCGTCCCCGCTCTGTTCCGATGGGACAGCCCCGTCGCCTTGTTAATAACCCTACTCACACGTAGACATGATAACTTTTTGAGTGCCAAAGTTTCTGTAACTTTTTGATTAAAAAAAAGTTTCTGTATTTTCATAATTTTTTATTTTATTTTATTTAATTTTTTTTTTATCAAAAATCCCAAAAATTTTAGATATTTATGATTTGTGTCAAGTTTATGCAAGGGAACTCAGTTTTTGCTATTTATAAAACTAAAATTTCTTGTGAATTAAATACTCTTTTATATGATATACATAAACTAATATTCTTTAAGAACAATTTCAAGCGTATTTCATAGTTCATTACCGTGCAAAAATTCAATAAATAATTGTATATTATATGTTTTAGAATTGATAAATAAATAGAATTTTTATTTTAATAAATAATTATTAAATTATTAATAAGTTAGTTTAATTGTTTAATTGATAGAAATTCAAATAAACTTATTCTATTGATTTTTTATATTACATTAACAATATATTAAATCGTATAATAAAATTACTCCATTTTTCAATATTTGGATGTGGATCCATTAGATAAATATTGTATCAATATATCTACTTGTAGAGTGTAAATATATGAGAATAGATCAACTAAATTAATTTGGAATGCATGATATTTCTACGGGACATCATCCAACTTTGCCGGAAAAGAAAAAGCATTTGTGTAGATCATCCAACCCTATATCGTACATTTTTTTGTTGGAATATTTACGGATCTATTTTGGATATCTTAAACCTTGTCAGAATATCTCAGGTCCACATACCCTATATTGTACATAGCAAATAAATCATACAATTCTCAAGGAAAAAGAAACTATTCATGTTTAATATTTCATACTTTAAATAAGGATAAATATAAAAAAAAAATAACTATAAAATACATCAATAACACAAAAATAATATAAAAAATTCTAAAACATATAATATTACAAAATATAAGAAATATATCATCATATATTGTAGGGGTAATGCTATATTGACACCTATCAATACAGCATTACTTTTAAAATATATCATCTCGCAAGAATTATCTGAAACTTATCAAAGGTTCTAATGTTATGGATTTTTCGTCGACATCTTCAATTAGAAAAACTTTAATTGTTAATTATATAATTATATACAATATTGAAATCGTTTCAATTAATGTGACGTTTCTTGCTATTTAATGGATTAATTATAATTATATATAATTATATATGTCATTGAATTCGTTTTTATTATTTGGTTAAAATATTTATTCACATGTTAAAAAAAATTCGTTAAATTTTACCCCACCCTCCATGTAATCCTGACACCGCCACTGTCCCTACTGTAAAAAAAAAAAAAAAGATTTTCGAAAAAATTTAAAAAAAAAATTATTTATCCAAACTTAAAATTATTAAAACCGAGTTAAGAGATACCAAATTAACGAATAACCCAACCCTTAACTACGTCTATATTTGAGTAAGAGGCACCCCTTTTCCTCTTTAATTTTAAAGGCAGCCATCTTTTCAATAGAACATATCTAAAACTCCATTAGTCTAAATTGAACAGAAGTATTAAAAGTTAAAAAAAGTCATGGATGAGTGCCCATCAGTTGGGTCACTCAACACAAATCCATTTAACTACAATTACACTTTTATCAAATTGCATAATCCAATGAGACTCCAGCTTCAATTCTTAATTATGACACTTTCAGGAAAAGAAAAAAACTAGACTATAAATCCGATTTGTCACGTGACAGTTAACCAAACCAATAAAATTTTAACACCTGACTGGCCTTCTCCAAATTTTTTCATATTGTACTTGCTTTACACTGTTCACCGCTTGCCCTTTCATTTAATTTAACTTCCAAAAAAGAAAAAAAAAAAGAAGAGAAGAATATGACAAATAAATTTCTATGGCTGCACTTTCACACAACTCCATTCCAAACTAGGAAAAGAATATTAATCTAACTTCAATTTCCCCTGAAAAATAATCTCACAACTCATATAACTAATATATAATTCTCTTATGCACATTTTCCTGTACCCCCCCATCCCTCAGAAAATATTGTCCTCCAGACCCCATAATATTTTTCTTTTTAGAATTTCCTTCTATATAATATTGAAAAGGAAAAAAAAAACTATATTTAAAAAATTAAAATAAATAAATATAACTGCTAATGGTGTCTTGTATTCGAGCTACGAAGAGTCACACCATGTAAAAATTTTGTATATCCAAGTAAACTAAGCTTTCCATCTGAGTTTCTGATACAATCTCTTGCAACTGAATATCCTGCAGGCCCCAGATTCAATTCCTGCAGTAACCACTGTTTTAGAACACTATATTCGCTAAGCAGTACAGAAAGTGTAATCAGATTGCCACAAATTTTACGTACCCTAGCGAATTCTTCAACTGATATGACTCGGTTACCCTCCCGTTCGAAATGCTCGAATGCGGTGGCTGCAATTTGTTCCCATCCCTCCAGTGCCTCTAACTGATATGTGCTGATTGCAGCTGCACAAAACTCTTCAAAGTACATCTTTCTATAGGAAAGGGCATCCATCTGATTCGATTAATTGAGTTAGAATATCATAATCGAACCATCTAATCTGATTGCGTAGAAAAACGACAGATGGACCGATAATGCCCAAATTATATTCTTGAAGTACTAATCGCAGGGGGCCAGTTAGAAAACAGGCATCCCAAAATATATATTAGATGCTGTTGCAGCTGAAATTTGTTAGTTATACACAAATCGTACCGAATTAAGAATGTCTGGAACCCTGGACTCTCTCATTGCATCAGTTGCATGACGAGTTAGGGCCTGCAAGAGATTTCATTTCATTTTTAGCTGTGTAATCTCTCGCTCATAATAAAGTCGCAAACAACAAGAAATTAAATTAAAATTGAAGTAGAAGCGGTAAATAAACCATCTGGAAATTGTCAAGGGAGACATTCCCATCCCTATTTGGTTCCAATAATGTGAACTGAGCTCTAAGATACACAAGCTCGTCCTCTGTCAATGCTTTCGATAGAGCCTACAAGAAGTATGATTAGACCATTAGCCAAAAAATAATTAAGAGCTTCATCACTCCAACAACGTTTTGATATTTCACTGTATCACCATTTAAATGTTAGCATTATTAAAAAATATCAACCACATGGACAATCCGAAATAATCCAGACTAAATTTCACATATCGTTGAGGTATTTCTGAATCCAATGGCACGCTAAATATTTGGAGGATTTAATGGTAATTTTAGACTTTCAAAATTTCAAAGACACTAAAGGTGTTGTAGAGAACTAACAAAAAAAAATATTATGGTGATATATCTGTTTTAACCACTAAAACAATAAGTTACACAGTAGAAAAACACAGCATGGCTCGAATATATAAAAGACATATCAAAATAAGATAATTATGATCAATGTAATGCGCACTATTAGACAAAAGTTAAGTCTATAAGCAAGATCGATGGTCATCTTTTACGAGATAAAATCTTATTTAGACAAACATCATACCCTTGTTAAATAAGCAAGTATATTCTGACAATAATTTGTGCTGAACCCTGCTTCTAAAAACTATCTCTTTCATTAAAATGGTCAAGTACAGAGCATCAATTATCAGAACACTGAACAAAAAGTCCAACAGAAAGTCAGCTTGAAGAAGATACCTTTAATGCAGCACGTTTGAAAGGTGTAGCATGCAGATACGACTTCACTAGCTTATACATCAGAATGTCTAAAGGTATAGCACGATTATCATCCCGTAACCAAGGGTGCACTGCAATTATGAGAGTCATCAAATAGAAGTAACTAACAAATAAGAAATATGATAAGAATGCCTTGAAATAATGGAAAGCTGTGCTGCCAATGAGGGTGGAAAAATCAACTGTAGATCAATTTCACACAGGTCATGAAATATAAAACTATGATAAAGATAAGCTATTTATGCTCCTGTGAATCAAAGAAAGGGCACAGGCCTGGCCTTTACAAGCTATATGAAACCAAACAGCCCTTCCATTAATATATTTGGTGAGGGGTATATACCGGAAAGTCTATTTCATATTCCAGTAGAAAGTGGTGTAGAAGTCCTATTTAATAAACAACCATATATTTCTATTCATATATAAAAATAGCTTTGCTTGTTCGGAAATTCCAAAAAAGAAAGTAATAAAATACAAAGTCACACAAAATAATAATAATTCAAACTTACTCAAAGCCTGAACAGCAGTCATTCTCTTCCTGTAATCTTTGTTCAGGAGTCTCTTCACGAAGTCCTTGGCTTCTGGCGTAACAGAAGGCCAGGGCAAATCATCAAAGTTGGGATCCGATCTTAGCACTGCACGGAAGATTCCTGATTCAGACCTTGCCCAGAAAGGACGGCTCCCACATAATAAAATATAGGAAATAACACCAATGCTCCATATATCAGCCTCCAGACTATAAGATCTATGCAGGACTTCAGGTGCAACATAGTATGCGCTTCCAACTATATCATTAAGTCTTTCATCTGTATAATCACAAAAGCAAAGATCTTTACTTGTTAACTAAGATACAAAGAAGTTTATTAAATATAAGAATCAGAGTTCAACGTATGATTTTTAATATTCCATACATGCTACAGAGTATAGTTAAATATAGGCTGCAAATCTAATTATGATAATATGCAGCGGTTCTAAATGCCACATTGGTGCACTAAAGCAAGGATATTTCTTTCAGGCCCAAAAAGTAAGGAAGCTTATGAATGTAACCTGGTCGTATGAAATCAGAAAGACCAAAATCAATAAGTTTCATATAAGCATCTTCACCCCCAGAAGTGAAAAGGAAATTCTGCACCGGAAATCATACAGAAGATTATTAATAACATAAGATAATAAAATAAGGAACATTAGTATCGAATTCAAGAATGAAAAACCTCTGGTTTTAAGTCACGATGAACAACGCCTTGAAGATGACAAAAGGAAACCACAGATAGAATTTGCACAACTATGGCTTTTGCATCTTCCTCAGAGTACCTTCCTCCTCTGCAAGAGGAGAAAATCTTAACTGCAAATATTACCTTAAAAGACCATAGAACATGGCTTCGTTATACCATTTCAAGTAAGCAGAAGACTAAACTTGAAATGCCATATACAACTATAAAAATGGGACCAAGGTGAAAAAATTCATAAGTTGGCCCTCACAACCACAATTTGTCAATTCAGTATCTGTACTTCAATTTTTTAAACATTAAGCCATGTACTTAGATTTTTCATAAAATCTGGCCCATGAAAAACAGTTGTGTGTAGTATATAGTATCTTACGCAAGCTGATATGCGTTCAAATTATTTTCTCCTATAGCAAAACAACATGAATGGAACGGACCACATATTTTCAACCAATGGCCAAGATTCACTAGGACCTAAAGTACATGTGACAAAATGAAGTATAAGTAAGGAAAACTGTGCCAAGTACACCGATAAAATTTGAGTCCTGCTTGAATTGTGGAAAATCAAGAAACCACAAAAAAGAAAACCAAAATCTGTACCTTGCTAAAATTCTGTCTAAAAGCTCCCCACCCTCACACAATCTGATAAACAAACAAAAATTCATGAGAACATCATATCGAAAAATTCAAACAAGTCTCGGAATATTGCACTGCAACAAGCCAAAATTCCTTACTCCAGAATAGGAATATTCTGGTTTACAAATTCTAAATTTTGTTTACCCATCAAAATTTGAAAAGAGAATGGACATAAAGACATACTCCATGACTATGTACACGTTATTGGCATCCTCGCATGCATCATAAAATTTGACAAGATGCTTATGTCCTGAGAGTGCTTTCAATATCTTTACCTCCCTGCGGACATCTTCGATTGAAATTGCTGTTGTCATCTGCCAAAGAAATCTCATCAAGATGCAGGTATTACACAATTGATACAGCAGTGAAGCATCTGATATATAAAGGCACAAACACACTTGCTTAATGCCAGTTTAAAGGGAAAAAATCTATAACGAGTCATATAAAGGCAGAAAAGCTTCACGCTATCAAGCTGCAAAGTTCGAAGAGAAATATTTTGATGAGACAAGCTCAGTTTGGTCTATAATTATAAAAAAATAAATCATGTGAAGGGTGCTGTATCAAATAAGACAAGCTCAGATATGTGGATAATTGTAAATTAAAAAACATTTAATTATATATCCATCGTGCCATTGAAAACTTAATAATAAAAAATGGGCTGCAGAACTTCATATTATGCATTTATCAGTTATGACACGTATGTATACAAGCATTAACACGCAAGAATGCCTTTATAAATAAAGACAACATTTCTTTCAAACTCGAAAACTTATTTTAAAGCCTTCACAAAAGTATAGTGTTTCTAATTTGTTTCGGTTTTTGACTATGACTTCAAATACACATAAGCTGCAATACCAAGTAAAATAAATGCTGTTCCATTTCACTATGATACTGCACCTTTCCATTGCTAAATCATCTTGAACTTCATTATAGTACTGTGGCTGACAATAGTCAGGCTAATAGATAGGGAAAAAGGTATGCACCACGTCCATAAACATACCATTATGCATCCATACTTTCAGATAAGTTTGACATGAAAAGGAATACATGACTTATCTGGAGCATAATGCCTATCGATATTTCCATATTCTATGAACTATATCTTATACTGAAATCAAATAAGCATAACCAGTGAGCCACCGACGTAGATTATATATGGCAATTTCTCCAGTAAAATCAAAATATCCAAATCACAAACTGCTAACGATCAATAATTTGGGCCACGCAATCCAGATCACAAATTGGTAGGGATGAATAGTTTCTGGTAACTGATCAAGATGTGCATGCAACCTCATCATTCTTATATTAATTACCATAAACATATCAAATGCTGAAACAGCAGCAGCTAACTCAATCGTGTGATAAAATAAGTAAAACACCATTAGAACATGATTTCCATCTATGCAATTCTCTCCATAGAAGGATATATAATCAATCCAGCTGTATATTCAGACCATAATGCACCTGCAAACACGCACCAAAATG
This sequence comes from Euphorbia neoarborescens, assembly GCA_948330485.1. Taxonomy (NCBI): domain Eukaryota; kingdom Viridiplantae; phylum Streptophyta; class Magnoliopsida; order Malpighiales; family Euphorbiaceae; genus Euphorbia; species Euphorbia neoarborescens. The sequence goes on from CAOJCR015137296.1 coordinate 7,285, forward strand.
TGGACATATAAGGTATCTCCATTATCCATAAGGCAACAAATCTTCACACCTGGCATTTAGTACTTGCCATATATATCAATATCATTTCCAATTCTATGTTGTCATACTATATATGATTTGAAGGAAATGTTTAAACTTTTCTACCCATCTTTTTTCTTAATGTAGATTCCACTTCTTAGAAGCAAATTGGATACACATTATACATAGTTTGTAGGATCTCACTTGTAGAACTGCGCGTATTGAGTCACATAAACCCATCTTTTTTAACAGATGTGGAAGTCAGAGAATATCCATCTTTATTCTTCTAACGTACCAATTAAGATGTCTCATGTTCAATATACTAAGAGTACGAGAGAGAATAGATTTGCAAGCCAAAAACCTTTATAAGCTGCATGGCCAAAGAAATGCTGAAAGAAATAACGTCAAAGTTCGAAGTTATTATGCAAAAGGCAAGGCTACAGCTATGTTACTCAACAAAAGATCAAGGAATCAACAGCCAGTATCTGACCTCAAGCAACGTGGCACAAATACGCGAATGAAGAACATTGCACATGGCACTAATTACAAAACAGTTTTGGAAACAAGTAATTCAAAGTAGATACTCTCTGCCCCCTTTGGATACGACAATCATACCGTATATTTAATTTGACCTTCTACTTATATCCAACTTAGCATGTTTTCATTTAAATGAATAAGCCTAAGTTCGAATCACCGGAAATGTGGATCCACTACACACTTTTACAGCACGTGTCAAACACCACAGCATATTTTTCTTATACCCCATAAATCTAGCATATTTCATACCGACAAGCATGCCATTTATATAACTGTTTCTTTCCAATATTACAACCAATGTGTGTCTTTATCGAAAGACATAGTCATTAATAATAAGCGACAAACATAGCAACATACAAATAACATGATCGCTTGACAATACGTTTTCTTAAAAGTAGCTATTTGTCTATCTGCTAGAGGCGTTCCAAAAATGTCTGTGATAAAATAAATAGCTCTACAAACAAATGGTTGTATCAAACATGAAACTGGAAAGATTCATTACTACTTCATGGAATCTCAGAATAGGATCTCCCACATCATCGCAAAATCATCTCCACCACATTGGGGGGATTGATTATAACAAGTCATTGAATAACAGAAATTACCTGAATATGTATATTATTAGTTAAAATTGTCACATATTGATCTGGCACTAATCATTGATACTAAATTTGCCTGCCCAAGGAGGACAGAACAATTCCATGGCGTTATCCTCCGATTGCAAGGCACGCTGTTTCCACTTTCACTCTAAACCAATGCATAAGCTTAAAAAATGAATGAACACATATATGAATCAAAACTAAAACACCATGCTTCGCAAAAGAACCATTGCTTAATGCAGCACGTGAATTCAACTCCAGGTGTTAGGTCATGCTAAGAACATAAATAGATTCCCCAATTCAAATGCAGTTACCAGTAACCATAACATCACGTTCACAGATCAAACCAAACAGAATACAGTGTTATACATTGGCATCATAGAGCAATTCATGAATCACAAAATCCATAACCGATGAAATTGAGAAAACAGTACCTTAGCTTTTGATATGATCTTCACAGCGACAGGTTGATCTTTGAATTCCCCTTTCTTCACTCTAGCGGAGCATGTATGACCAAAATGCCCTCTCCCTACCTCCTTCCCTAGCTCATACTTGGCCCCGAAATTCTTGCCATAACCGAAGCTCTTGTCCAGTGACTGCTGCTGCTGTTGCTGCAGCTGCTCAGGCTCCGTACCACCATGCTCAGGAATCGGGCCCTCCTTAGGCTTTCCACCACCAAGACGCTTGGCGAGAGAAGCAGCTATGTGCTTAGCTGGCGATGGCGGAGGGAACGGCCGACGGAAGAATCTCCTCGGAGTAGAGGTCCTCGCCGGAGAAGGCGAAACACCAGCAGGAAGTGGACTAGCTGAAACACCATGGGGATAAGGGCTAGGCCAAGGGCTAGGATGGTTATTAGAAGACCTCGCCGGAGTATTCTTCACTGAAGGAACACTCACAGCGCCGTTACGAGGAGTTGACGGGCGTAACGGCGATTGATTGCGATCACCGGTAGAAACTATGGTGGTGGTGGCGCCGTCATTCTCGTTAGTCGGAATAGTCTTGCCGTAACACTGCCCCATCTTTGCAACAAAATTACCCCCACGGCGTATGTAATTTAACACACAGTCAAAGCCTACTCATCAGGCGGCGGTAAATAAAATTGCCGCAGATCTGATTATCATCGGAAAAAATGAATTGACAGAAATAGAAACAGAAAGAGAGAGAGATCTAAGTGAAGAAAACGATAAAAGAAGAGAATGAAAGAAGGTTTTCGAGTCAGTCGGAGAGAAAGAGACAGATAGAATAAAGAATAGCTGTTTTACAAAACATATACGATAAGAGAAAGGGTTAAAAAAAAAAAAAAAAACAGCTGATGAGCTTTTTTTTAAAGCTTCTTTTCTTGCTTAAAAATGGTTAATCTCTATTCAGCCGTTTGATTTGCAGACTTTTCACACGCAATAAGAATCATACCACGATCTCAGCCGTTGATTATTGATCTGAGGGACTAGAATTGAGCTCTTGGGTAAATAAATATATTACTGTGGACAAGTTCCTTTTGGTTTTGTCTTTTGCTACTTTTTTTCTTGCCGTTATTTTTTATTTTTTAATTGAAAAGGGGATTTTCGGGAAAAAGAACGCGTTCTTATTCGCCTGCTCTGCGCATTACAAATAAGCCGCATGGAATCCTGCTGACGCCACGTTAAGGGCATTTTGGATATTTGACAGTTCGGATTTACGATTATGCCATTATATGTATACGTGGCGCTGTTTGAAGGATGGAAGTGAGATAGTTTGATGGGTGGGGAAGTATAGGATAATACCCCGAGAACAGGATTTGTGAGAATCTGAGCTGACGAAAATGAACATCACAACTCAGGTCAGAAGGTTCGAAATAGGCAGGAATGCAGTGAATTTCAGAAGCAGAGTAATGTATGAGGTGGCATAATCTTGTCCGTCCAATTGAATTACTCATTTTTTGTATTTTCAAGCGAAAAATATATATCGAATTTATATGTTTTTTTAAACAATATTTTAATGAGTTAACTTTAATTTAAAATGCCTGAAAATTTCATAAGTGATAATCATAATATCAACTTAAATATTTACATCTCCATTAACATAATTAGTTTTAAAATATTAAAATCTAGAAAAACAAACAAAAAAGATCTAAACATAAAATATCTTTTAAAAAAGTCGTGCAACAATTTTTAAATAAAATATTTGAAATGTTTGTAGAAGATAAATTAACTTCAAATATATTAATTACCAAATATTGAGATATTATTTGAAAGTAAATTAACTTTAATTAATTTTAAATATCTGGATTTACCAAATTCAGTCCAAAAAATCTACAGTTATTGACTATAATAATAATAATAATTTTTTGGTAAACAGAAAAGAAGTCCTATTAAAATTTAAAAAATTTCTTTTGAAAGCTCTTCTTAAATAAATTTGAATAAATACTATACAAATAAAAATAAAATATATTTGCTTAGATTCTAGAGAAAAGGTCATTAATTTTTACATAGAAGATTCTAAACAGTAAGACAGTGAAAATTATTTTATACAACATAAATAACATCTAAATTATATTTAAAAGCCAATACTACGTTTTAAGTTTTAAAAATAATACATATTAATGAGGTTTGGTTTTATAGCTATTCTTTTCATTTTTATGTTTTATTTATATCAATTTTTTTAATTCTATTGTTAAATAAAAGAGTTTTTTTTTATTGAAATTAACTTTGAATTCTGTACAAATCAAGAGATCGAAATTATGTCTGTTAAAATGAGTCAATATTAATACAACTGATTAACCCTGCAACCTGTTAAATAAAAGAGTTAAGTCTTGGTGCAAGCATTTTTCTCATTTTCACTAAAATGTTTTATCAATAAAAGAAGTAATAAGAAAAAACAGCAATTTTAACTCAAAAAAACTAATCTAAAATTAAAAACATTCAAATTTAATGATTT
>CAOJCR015138521.1:0-12530 GCA_948330485.1 Euphorbia neoarborescens
ATTGGTGCGTTTATGTGTTTTATTTCTCTATGCAAGGCAGGTATCGGGAGTTGGTACACGAAAGACGAATGCGGGAATATTGGAAAGGCACAGCGCTGGAAAAGGGTTTGTCACATCGTAGCAGTGATATTTTGAGAAGAAAGAAGGCTGAAGAAGTTATTAGATAAGAAATGGCCTATCACGTCGTGGCATGCATGTAATACGGCGTGGCAGGCCAAATTCGAAGACGGGCAGAATAGAATCGAGGGGTTGAAGAAGATAAATGGCCACATCATGGAAGATAAGTAATACGACGTGGCAAGCCAAAATTAAACTGTCGCAGAATCTCCTCGAAGTTGAAGAATTTTTGTCTACCACGTCGTAGAGGTCCTATACCATGACATGGCACTATTGAATTTTTACAGAATTTTTCTTAGGGCTTTTATTATTTCATTTTCTTTTATTTTGGAACATATATAAGAGCTAGAGAAAGCTCTATTTGGTGTATCTTTACCATTCAATCGAACTAAAACCTAGTGGTCCTGTTCCATCTTTGTATTCGGGATTCGGATTTTGTTTAATCGAAATCTTCTACTTTGCATCTTCACCTTTTACAGATTGTTGCTTATTGTTTATGAGTTGGCTTTCTTATAAAGGATCACCTTTACACGTTCTATCGCCGAATCCAGAGTCCACTGATTCAATAACGAGTTTTATTTAGATTTTCTCTTTCTCAATCTTTGTCTTTAAATGTTGTGATCTGGTTTGATATTGCATCTGATTGTATTCATTGATATTTCTTCCATACTTGTTAATTAAATCTTGTAATTGAAATTAGGGTTTGTGCCTGGATATTGGTTGATTGATTTGCATGTGTTCTCTTTAGCCTCATATACTTGATTACATATTTGATTCATATGTTTCATGATCCAGCCTAACAATTGGAAAACTGTGAGGACTGACAATCCTACAGAAATTAAGCAGACTTAGTTTCTGAATCATAGAACTAGGCAGGCCGTTCGGATAACATTACCTTAGGTGCTTTGGATAGTAGGAGTTACTATTGAAACCTTGCATTGACTTCAATTTAATGACTTGCATTACTTTAATCATTGATTGTTTGATTGGTTGATAAGGATCCATTACCATTATCATTCTTAGGCCGGTAGAGCATCGATTGACCGTCTGTTTAATTCTAGATCAAAGGGTTTAATTGGTCTTGATCATAGATAGGAGTATAAGTAGTTTTAACTTAGTTTTAATTCAGTTTATAGATACCGCCTTTGACACACCAAAGACTTAAAACTAGAGTTCACAGAGGTAGATGTCCTGTGGGATTGATACCTGGACTCAATCCAGATTTATTACTTGACAACGACAGGGTACACTGCCCTAGAGATGAGCATTTGGCATTATTACTTACTATTGTTTGAATCCATATCACGCTAAATGCACATCAAGTTTTTGGCGCCGTTGTCAGGGAATTATATTCTCTGTGCGATTCGAACCTAAGGTGATACAGTTGTTCTAAGCACTGTACTTCTGAGTATTCTTTTTACTTTTACTTTTAGTTTTGGATTGGTTTTTGATTTTTGTGTTTTTACTTTTGTCTATAGTTTATTTCCTTGTTGTGATTTCTGATATCCCGGTGTGCTTTGAATAGACTTGAGTGTTTTTGCTAGTATATGTTTACTCGTTCAAATAATCCTGCTTTAGTTCCATTTGATCCTGAGATTGAGCATTCTTTCCACAGGTTAAGAAAAGAAAGAATAGAAGCCATGGATGAAGAACAAAGAGCTCTTATGTAGGCGTTACTCAAGGATCGAGAACCAGGGAGGAATATATGGCACCACATAGGCCAACGGAGCTTGATAGAGTGGTCTTGCCATCTATCCAAGCCCCTACTTTTGAAATTAAAGCAGCTATGGTTCATCTGATAAATTCCAATGGATAGTTCGGCAGAGGGATCAGTGAGAACCCGAGTGAACATCTAGATAGGTTCCTGATGGTTGCTGATATAGCTAGGTATGCAGGGGTGCCATAGGATGTGATCAGACTAAAGCTATTTCCATTCTCCCTGAATGGAAGTGCGATAGAGTGGTACCGATCATTGGAGCCTGGCTCAGTTACTTCATGGAATTAGATGGTTGAGCAATTCTTAGCACAGTATTTTCCACCTATAAAGATGGTGTAGCTGAAGAATGAGATTCTCAACTTTAGACAGTTTGGCACGGAGAATTTGAACAAAGTTTGTCAATGCTTCAAGCGGCTTTTGAGAAGCTGCCCGCACCATGAGCTAAATAAATATACACAAATGAGAACGTTTTATCATGGACTGACCCTATCTAATCGTGTTATGGTTGACTCTTCTGCTGGTAACATCTTTAAAAAGTCGTTGGAGAAAGCATAAGGGCTGATTAAGGATCTGGCTAGCAGGAGCACAATATGGCAAGCTGATTTGCCAACACGGGGAGAGTATAAGGTCATAGATCCGGCATAATGAGCTGCTATGGAGGATCTAAGTAAGAAGATGGATGCACTAATGGCAAAGGTTAGTTCGAGTTCTTCACAACCCAAAGCAGTGTTGTGTGTTAGTTGTGGAGAGGATCACCTGGTCCAAGAGTGCCAATGGGTCAACTCTAAGGCCCAATCGATAGAAAACGTAAGTTACGTGGGTGGAAACAACAGGTATAATAATCCTTTCCTACAATCTTACAATAATTATAATAATAATTAGAACTTCGGGAGAAATTTCCAGTACTCGAATATATCCTATAGTAATAATAGTGGTGTGCTGAAACCCCCTCCTGGGTTCCATTATGAGCATCGTGATCAGGGGTTAGGAAAGGCCCTGCAAGGTTTTAATTCCCAATTTTAGAATCAACCTCCACCACCAAAGCAAGATGATGCGGTGCTTTCACTTTTGAAAGACATTTCATCACATCTTGCTGATATGGAGGCGTACTGTAAGGAACTGGCAACACAGATGGCTCAGCTAAATAGGGAACGTCAGGAGCTCCCTCCAGGTAATTTACCAAGTAATACAAAAACTAATCCAAAGGGGCACTAGAGGGAATCGGCTAAGGCAGTTACCCTAAGAAGTGGAAAGCAGCTGGTAAGTTCTTCTTTTGAAGTTGAAATTCAGCAACCAGCCATCGAGGTAAGGGATGAGTCGGGTGAGGTAAGCAACCCCGATTCCGGTTCTGTTCCTATTTCTATTCCTGATAATGATAAAGTGGAGAAGGATGTTTCTCCTCCAGTTTGTACTTACATTCCAAAGCCCCCTGTCCCTTAAGTGAGAAGAAAAAGAAATTGGATGAGGAATATGCTAAATTTTTTGAGATCTTCAATAAAATTAGAATTTAATTTACCTTTGATAGAGGCTCTCCAAGAGATGCCCACTTACGCAAAGTTTTTTAAGGAACTGCATGCAGGAAAAATAAAATTGGAAAATAATAAGGCAGTGGCTCTTACGGAAGAATGTTCAGCCATAATTTCGAATAAAATTCCCCCTAAGCTTAAGGATAGGGGCAGCTTCACCATTCCTCGTTGTATTGGCAACTTGAAAGTGGTGAATGGTCTTTGTGATTTGGGGGCTAGCATTAATCTGATGCCATTTTCATTTTTCCGTAGGCTCTGGCTTAGTGAGCCAAAGCCCACTAGTATGACTCTCTAGTTGGCCAACAGATCTATAACTATGCCAAGGGAAGTAGTCGATGATGTTTTGGTGAAAGTGGGTAAGTTCATCTTTCCAGCTGATTTTGTGGTTATTGATATAGAGGAGGATGAACATATTTCGCTTCTGTTATGTAGACCTTTTAGCAACCGGTAGGACTTTGATTGATGTGCAGGAAGGTAAAATTATCCTAAGGTTGCAAAATGAGGAAGTTTCTTTCAATTTTTCTAATTCTATAAAGTATCCTTTGGATACTGAGAATTGTAGTTTTATTGATTCTTATTATCCTGTACTTGACACTTTTGAGAAGAATATTTGCAGGTTTAAAGATGATGATGCAGGACAATGTTTAATGTATGATGAGGATGCCGACGCATTAGATAGCGAGGAATGCTCATAGTTAAAGAGTAAGTTTGAGGATCTCGAGCGAGATGTCAAACCGAAACCAAATTCATCACTGGAGAAAGCCCCAAAATTACAGCTCAAATCTCTTTCCCCTAACCTTAAGTATGTTTATCTTCAGCCACCTACTGACTTACCTGTTGTTGTTTCTTCTTTGTTGATAGGTGAGCAGGAGGAGCAGCTACTCGAGGTTCTAAAAAGACATAAAGGAGCATTCGGATGGTTTATCCACAACATTAAAGGCATTAGTCCTAGTTTTTGTACACATCGGATTTTCTTGGAGGAAACAGTTAAATCGTGCACCCAACTGCAACATAGATTGAATCCCAACATGAAAGAGGTAGTGCAGACTAAGGTAATAAAGTTGCTGGATGCAGGTATGATTTACCTTATTTCAGATAGTTCGTGGGTAAGTCCTGTACATTGTGTGCCTAAGAAAGGGGGCACTACGGTAGTGGAAAACGAGGTGGGAGAACTTATTCCCACTCGTGCAGTCACCGGATGGCGTATGTGTATTGACTATTGTAAATTAAATAATGCCACCTGGAGAGACCACTTTCCACTACCTTTTATTGATCAAATTTTGGAAAGGATGGCGGTACATAAGTATTTTTGCACTTTGGATGGATTGTTCGGCTATATGCAGATATCGATGGATCCTCTCGATCAAGAGAAAACCACCTTTACATGTCCATATGGTACTTTTGCATATAGGCGGATGCCATTTGGTTTATGTAACGTACCCACCACTTTTCAATGGTGCATGATTGCTATTTTTAATGATACGATTGAGCAGTTTATGGAAGTCTTTATGGATGACTTTTCTGTGATTGGATCAACTTTTGATGCATGCCTAGGTAATATTGATAAAGTCCTACAAAGTTGTGAAGAAATGAATTTGGCACTGAGTTGGAAAAGTGTCAATTCATGGTTAGGGACTGTATTGTGTTAGGGCATCAAGTGTCTGGGAGAGGGCTAGAAGTGGATCCGGCTAAGCTCGAGGTGATCAAAAAATTGCCTCCCCCTAGTTCCGTAAAGCTGGTTAGGAGTTTCTAGGGTCATGTGGGCTTTTACCGCAAATTTATTAAAAAAATTCAAAAATTGCTAAGCCACTGACTGAATTGTTATTGAAGGATGCCACTTTTAATTTCGATAATAGTTGTTTACTTGCATTTGAGATGCTGAGACAAAAATTAATTTGAGGCATCTATTCTGGTAAGTCCTGACTGGTCACTTCCTTTTGAAATCGTGTGTGATGCTAGTGATGTCGCTATAGGAGCATGTTTAGGACAGCGGGTGGATAAGATTTTCTGCCCCATTTATTATGCTAGCAAAACTCTTAACCCTGCACAGGTTAATTATACTGTCACTGAGAAAGAGTTGTTAGCGGTTGTATTTGGCTTTGAGAAATTTAGGTCTTATCTTGTTTTGTTTAAGGTAATTGTTCATATTGACCATGCTGCTTTGAGGTATTTGTTACCTAAATAGGATGCCAAATCCAGATTGATCCGATGGATACTATTCCTGTAAGAGTTTGATATGGAGATCAGAGATAAAAAGAGAGTAGAGAATGTGGTGGCCGATCATCTCTCTAGGCTTCCTATTGCTGATTCTGATGGTATTGAAGAGCCTTCTGACAAGAACATTTCTGAGACCTTTCCCGATGAGCTTCTTTACGTGATAACTTCTAGACCTTGGTTTACGAACATGGCAAATTATAAAGTCGATAATACCCTTCCTGATGAACTTTCTTACTCTCAAAAGAAAAGATTTTTGCATAATGCTAGGTTTTACTTTTGGGATGAACCATATTTATTTAGGGTATGTGCTGATAATATTATTAGACGCTGTGTTTCTAAAAGTGAAGTTTCGTCCATAATAAATATGTGTCATGATAAGAAAGCAGGTGGTCATTTTGGTTTAGAACAAACATGTGGTAAGATTTTGTGTGTGGTTTTTATTGGCCTAATATGAAAAGAGACATTTTTATTATATTAAGCAATGTGACGTGTGTCAATGGGTGGGGAACATATCCCAAAAGAATGAAATGCCCCAACATGGTATCTTGATGTGTGAACTTTTTGATGTATGGGCATAGATTTCATGGGTCCCTTCCCAATGTCACACGGAAAGCAATATATTCTATTTGCAGTCGATTATGTCTCTATGTGGGTTGAGGCCATAGCATCGCCAACTAATAATGCAAAAGTGATGTTTAAGTTCTTAAAGAAGAACATATTTACTCCGTTTGGAACCCCTCGAGCAATCATAAGTGACAGGGGATCCCATTTCTGTAATAAACTGTTTGAGGAACTTTTGCATCATTATGGGGTGACATATAAAGTAGCCACACCTTACCACCCTCAAACGAGTGGCCAAGTTAAGGTAAGTAACCGAGAATTGAAATGTATATTGGAGAAGACAGTGGGGTCGTCTAGGAATGACTAGAGTCTTAAGTTTAATGATGTCCTATGGGCTTATAGGACGGCGTTTAAAATGCCAATTGGTATGTCTCCGTATAGGTTGGTTTTTGGGAAAGCTTGCCACTTACCTGTTGAACTTAAGCATAAAGCTTATTGGTCCTTGCAGTATCTTAACTTTGATATGTAGGCAGCAGGATATAAAAGGAAGCAACAGTTGCTTGATCTCGATGAGTTCCGCCTTTCGGCCTATGAGAATTCAAAGCTCTACAAGGAAAGGATGCAAAGGTGGTATGATCAGAAAATTAAGGACAAGAGTTTTCGAGCTGGTGATCAAGTGCTTTTGTACAACTCAAGACTACGACTGTTTCCTGGTAAGCTCAAGAGTAGATGGATGGGGCCGTTCGAGGTGCTATAGACATATCCATCTATGATGGTAGTGATCAATACACCGAATGGGCATCTCAAAGTCAATAGGAACCGATTGAAGCCATTCTTTTATGGAATTAGTCAGGAGGAGGAATAAGATGTGTTCCTGTTAAAAGATAAGTGAAGTGCACCGCTGAGAAAGTCGAGCTGTTTCGACTCTAAACACATCATATTTCTTTTGTACATTAGGAACAATTTTATTTTTGGTTTGGATGTTTAGGTTTGTTTTATGTTTTGCATGTGTGTTTTTGGTGGTTTGCGGTTTTGGATGTGTTTTTAGGAGCCAAAAGGTGCAAGGAACAATTTGGCGCAAGGAGGAGCGCATAAATAATTGAAGTGATAGAAGCCAGAAGAAAACTCATCGTGTTCACAGGTAACTCGTCGAGTTAAGTAGCACAACACGCCGTGTTAAATGCAACATGCCGGCGTGTTTTCTTCTGGACTTGCAGCACATTTTTTTGGAATTACAACACGCCGAGTTAAGCCTTAACTCGTCGTGTTGTGAGAAACACGCTGGCGTGTTTGCTTCTGTGAATTTGCGGCACATTTCTTTAATTTACAACACGCTGTGTTAACACCCAAGTATACCGAGTTTTAAAGCCAAACACGTCGTGTTAAATGCGACACGCCGGTGTTTTTGGTTCTGGCACTCAGGTATATTTTGGTTTCACTTAAAACACTCCATGTTACATAGGAACTTGTTAAGTTTCAGGGCACATCTTCGAAAGAAAAATTTAACACAGCAACATGGCGTGTTGAAAATCCAACACGACGTGTTACACATCTTTAAACGGGCAGTTTTTAAAAAATTAAAATCCCTAATTTTGGTTATCTTCTTTCTCAAATTTTCTTTTTCTTCTTCTTTCCACTTTTTCGACCGAACCCCCCCCCCCCCTCCCCTTCCCCTCTCTTTCCCTCTCCTCTTAACCTCTTTACCTTTTCTCTCATCTTCTCTTCCATTTTCTTCTAGTGTCCTCTCCTTTTCTTTCTCTCTTTGTCACTATTTCTCTCTCTATCGCATGTATCTTTCAATTTTGGGGATTTTTGTAGATTTTAACCTAACATTCGGGTATGGCATCCAGTTATGAATTCAATCTATTCTCCTTCACGTTTGTGTTTTTTACTTATCCCTTTTAATTACATGCTGTTGGAAATAAGGGAATTAGGGTTCTTTAAATTTTCTTCTCCTTACACTCAATGACAATTTAAATTGGGATTTGGTACATGGTGATTGAGAATTTGCTATGCATATGAGTAACTTACGATCACTTCTGGGTCGAACTATGGTGATAGTATACTTTTAGAATGACTGTGTTATTGAGATGTTGATGCATATAAAATGAAAGGGAGAGAGTGTGAATAGTATGGTCTATGAATGGCTATGAGAAGGTCTAATTTCAATTCTCACAGGGTATGTTTCCAATATGAATGTCATGTTCAGTAAGCTAGGAATGGCTTGGTTCTTTTCTTGGGCTGAATCTTGCTATTATATATTGATGCTTGGGCATTTCTAGGTTGGAAAAGCTTTTGACATTGCCATTGTTTACTTCTCTGCTTTGTGTATTCCTCTGCCTTGTGAGGGAATTTTGCAAGGGTTATTGGAAGTATGCTTAAGCTTGCTAAGTTGTCTTGGTTTCTCGCATATGTGATGCTTCTTAGCTTGGTTTCTGATTATAAACGAGCTCTCCTTTCTTGTTGCTTTTTTCCTTTTCTTGAGATTTTGACTTGATTCTCTATTATGTTTGCTTGTTTTTGCTTTTTACAAATGCACATAATCTTTTACAATTGAATTGTTTTTCTTTTACTCTTTCTTTATTTAATTTTTTCTTTTCTTTTAGGTTAAAGAGAATGGCCAGCAAGAAGCAAAAATATGCAAACCCTATCGATCCAGGAAAATCCCTCGATTCCCAGCAGCATGGCTTCAATACGGAGCAATAGATGGCTTCGCTCACTAGTCTCTCTCGATGCCTCCAATGTCCCTTCCCTCTTTTAACAGAGGATGAAGGTACCAGGTACACGTCTCTTATTAGTTTAGAGTGCTCCCCTTTTCAGCACTTTGATTTTACTTGGATGAGCAAATGTGGGGTTCGGCATAAACTAAGAGCTAAATTTAAGGCCTTGGGTTGGTCTGAATTTGTTGACTCTAGAACACCAGTCTACAAAGACTTGGTTATAGAGTTCTATACCACTTTCTCCACACAGACTGACCGAATAACTAGAGAGAAGAGCATTCGTTTCTGCCTCTTTGGGACGAAATATGAATTGAATGCTGATCAGATCAGGGCTCTTTTAGGGATACCAGGGGATGTGTATACTTGGCCCGAGGTTTATCACCCTTTAAACTGTTGGACTGCTATTGGGAGGGGTAGGTATAACTCAAGTAATATGAAGGCATCTTTCATTACTGATCCGGTTTTGTTTTATACCTGTAAGTTTGTCAGACTTAACTTTTCTAACAAACCAGATTTGAATAAGATGAATGAGAATGAGTTAATGCTTCTCATTCTGGTGAGGGATAACATACAGGTACATATGGGCAAATTAGTAATGAATGCTTGGATGTCTAGGGCTAGGAGAGGTCACGGGGATTTAGGTCTAGGACACATCATCACACATATTGCACACTTTGTCCAGACCCCTTTTTGTATTGACCATTTGATTGCTATACAAAGCAAACCCATTAGACCTGAGACTTTACAGTATGTTCCCCCGCCGAGTAAGAAGACAGTATATGACGCACCAGCACCATCCCACGTACCTGCATTGGAGGATGAGCAGATGGAGGGACCGGAGCATGGAGCATCATCTGCAGCACCCATCAGCTAGTTTGCTCTACTTCTGGAGAAATTGGACAGTATGCATTTGTATAATGTCCAGTGGAAGAACCAGGTGGACGTATGGCGTACGGGAATAGATGAGCAGGTTACGAACCTCCGAGCGTTTGCTTCCTGATATTACACTGAACATAGCTGGCCTTATCCTCCACCACCACCAGGACCTACCGAGCTGTAAGTTCCCTTTTTCTTCTCAACACCTTGACACTACCTCCATTGCACTTTCGAGAGTAAGTGCGTGATACGTGTGGGGTGGAAAAAGGATTTTCTCTCTTTTATTTACATTATTATATTTCTATTTTGTGGTGCATGCTAGGTTTGTGATGGTTAGCTAGATTTGCTAATTACTGGTGTTGGTAGACTGCTTTTGGACTTGTTTTGCATGTTTGTTCGTTCTTTTAAGCATGTGTTTTGTTTTGTGTGTTCGAATGCTAGATTTCTGGAAAAATTGTTCTGCTATTAAGGAAGTCTGAAAGTTTTTGGCTACTCACGAAGTTGAGCTTCATTGTTTGTTTTTGAGTTGATAATCTGGAATATTGGAATGTTGATTCTAGGACTTAGCCTTTTTTGCTGATTTACTGTTCTGAACAATGCTTTTGCATGATAGCAAAAAGAATAGTTATATGCAGTGGTTCGGTCATTTACTTCTGTTTCCATGCCTGAGTTAGGATAGTGGATAGGAACACCGAAAGAGAAAAAATGACACTTAAACACTAAAATTAAACTCTTTTGTACAAGATGGTAAGGACTTGTTGAGCCAATAGGAACCATTTCACTTTGGGTCCTAATTTTTTTGAGAGTCAGTCATTCTTGGTATGCTAGATCATAGAACTTGGTGTGGTCATTGCACTTGGCTTTAAGCAGGACTTAGGATGTGGAGACCCTTAGGATTAACCACACTTGCACACACACATTGTTGCACGTTTTTTTGATTTAACCTCTTTGAACCTAACACATGCTAACAAACCCGTAGAACCCTTGTGTTTGAGCTTTAGCCTTTTATTTTTATAGCCATATACAAGGCGAAAGCCTTAAAGGTACAAGCCAAATCCCTTCACTTGACTTAACCTTTTTACCCATCCTCTCCTCAATTTTAAAGTTCGAACGTGATTATTGATCTATAAATTTCTATCTTTGGATGCGTTCTTCAATTCTAAACTTTGAGTTTGTCAAATTCTTCCAGAATGTCTGTTATATTTCTTCAAAAAAAATCAAATAAGAGAATATGTTATTCGGTTATCTTTGTAGCAACTTTTCTTGTGTTGTTTAGGTGGGTTCCTAATAACGAAAAATTGAGTTTTTCGGGGTTTATCAGTGCTAAATTAAGTTTCAAATCTTTACCTTGAATTCTTATGGAATATCCACTTGTATGTTTTTTCCCTTGTTGACTTCTTTGATTCAGAATTCTTCGTTTCTCCTTTCCGAATCTAGGGTATGTTTGTAAATAGGTGTGAGGTACCTACCTTCTCTTCTGTTCATTCATTATTTTTGTGTTTGGTTGCTACTATGTGGGAAGAGTTTGATTTTCTCATATTCTTCTTTATGTACACACGTATTTAACCTGATTTTTGTTTGAACTTGAAGTTGAGGGGTTGTAAAATAAAATTTGACTTTTGACACACCAGACCATTAGCCTCTACATGTTACAAGTCCGACAGGTTCTCTGATTTTGTCCCTTATTGCCAAAGACTGTACCAAGATTGCCATTAGATCGCTATATGATGCATGCCTTGATTTGACTGGGTGTGTTTTCTTTCTTTTCAGCCTTTACTTTTGAGTGTATTGAGTGATATCTTGTGAGGTGAATTGATTAGTTACATAGGCTCTCACCGTTCCTTTCTGTTTGACTGATATTGGGCATGTGGAATAACAGTACTTATGTCTGTTGTCTATAGATAATTATTGTTATTGGCTAGATTGCTTCTGTATGTTTGGGACTGGTGGATTAGCATAGTTAAATCTTAGGTGGTTTGCAGGGGAGAACTGGTTTCTGTATTCTGTGTTTCAGGTTATTTGCTTGAGGACAAGCAAAGTTCTAGGTGTGGGGCAGTTGATAAGGTCAGTTTCGACCTTATATTCTGAACCTTGTGGGACCTTGATTGCAGAAGATTTGATTGGATTTTTGGCATTCTGATGTTGGTTTGGATGCATTTCTCTATTTCTGTTTGAGTTTGTGTTTGTGTATACTTTTATGTATTTTCTGTTATTTTCATTTTTTTAGATCCGAGATCGTTAGGACCGAGGATGTGTGTTATTTGATGTTTTTCGATCCTTTGGTTACAGGAGTTGAAAATCGATGATGATAAGGCGTGCTTAGAGAAAAAGATCTTTAGAGATAATTTTGTCAGACATGGAGGCTAAATCTGGAGATGAGAATTGAAGGGAAATCGTAGTTCATGATTCAAGCTTTTCAACGGACCTAAGATTGCGCAAATCGAAGGTTGGATGAAGAAGTTATGAAAAATAGAAGCTGAACTCAGGCTTGAACTCAGCATGTCAAGTGAGAAGCCTGAAACACGGCATGTTGATTGAAGAAACACGGCGTGTTGCAATAGCATGGAGTTGGGCTCGAAAGACTTTGGCAGAACACAGCGTGTTGCCCCAGAACACACCGTGTTGAGTTGCGATTGGAAGAATATAATTTGGCAGAATACGATACGTCGGCGAGTTGGAGTAACTTGATGTGTTAGCTTTGACTACACGGCGTGTTAACCTTGTAACACGGCGTGTTGGACATATTTTTAGGGTTTCGGATTTTATTTTCTTTTTCTTTATTCAGGAACCTATAAA
>CAOJCR015138750.1:0-13288 GCA_948330485.1 Euphorbia neoarborescens
TAGGATGATTAGAATGTGTAAACTTGCATAAACAAAGAGTACCTTAATCGAATATAAATACACAAGGAGAAATCGAAAACAAAGACATAAAAGAAAAGTAAAAATTAAAAACTGAAATAAACACAAAACAAAAATAACGTATTCACAAAATACAATCCCTAAGTCAACCATATACCCTAGGTTTGAATGGCGGAGAGAATAAAACTCTTCGACAGTGATATAGATTTAGAATAATAATTAATTATGCTGAACACTCAACTCTAGGGAAGTGTACCCTGTCGTTGTTAAGTAACAAATCTGGTCTTAAAAGTCTAGGTATCGATCCCACAGGGAAAATACCTCTACACATGGTCTAATCTAGGGTTTCAGCGTGTTATAGGGGTGAAAATTAAACTGAAATATAAACTAAGTTAAACTACTCCTAATGTGATCAATTATCAAATAAACCCTTTGCAAAAGCGATTGTGGGAAAATTAATTGATGTTTTGCCGACTTATGAATATCAATATGGATGGACTTATCAATCTACCAATGATCAATAAATTAAAGCAGTGAAAGAATCCGAATTAATATTAACGCATGCAATCATTAGTGACTCCTACTCTATGAAGTTCCTAGGGTAAGATTATCTAGAGGATCCGCCTAGTTCTATGACTCAGAAACTAAGTACGCTTAAGTTTCGTAGGATTGTCAGTCCTCCCGATTTTTCAATTGTCAATCTGGATCGCGTAACAGATATGAATCTAAGCGATTTTCAAGTTTTCGAGGCTATTGAAAACACATGTATAATAGTTAATCAAATTGCAATCACAAACCCTAAAATACCAATTCAAATCAAAAGAATGAGTATGGTAAGAGAAAGATGAATACAATCAACGATATTAATTCTAGCAAATCGATAGTCCTGAATCAAATAAAGAGAAAAGAGAATTCTTAGGTCAAACTCTAAATCCAATCTGCGATTTGGTGGGTGAATTAACATGTGAACGTGAATCTCTATTAGTAAACTCACTTGCTACTGCAAATCAATCGACTTCAAAAGGAGAAAGTTCAAAGCAAACACTTTCAATTAATGTAGAATCCAAAATCCAAAATACAAAGAAAAGTTCTAAACCTAGCTAGGGTTTTTCACTTGTTTGAATGACAAAAGATACAAAAATAATGTTTTTTCCAGCTATATATACATTCCTATCATGACCCAGATATCCCCAAAACAAAAGGGACCCAAATCGGATTAAAATTGTGGAAATAAGATGAAAAAGACAAAATTGGCTATGCTGTCCCGCACTGGTACTCGGTGAGTACGCATGTGTACTTGCCGAGTATACCTCAAATCCTAGCCCTTCTAAGCCTCTCTTAGTACGGTACTCGACCAGTACTATGAGTGTACTCGTTGAGTACAAGTATAATGCCCATCTAGAATAGATTCATCGTTCCAACTTTGTTCCATAACTTCCTCGTCCGATCTCCGATTGATGTGATCTTGGATCTGTTGGAAAGCTCGTAGCACGATCTTTAACTTTCCTTTAAAGCTCACTCTGAAATTTGCTTTCAACTATCTCGAAATTTGGTCTAAAGATCCTAACTTATTCTTATTCATAATCGAACTTTATCCCTGTTTCCTTCCTATGATCAACTCGGGTTTTCACCCCCTACACTTGTCAAGCTCACAAAATGGGTCAAATTACATCAGTCCTTGGTCTTAAGCATCTCGGACCCAAAAATAAACCAAAATAACAGAAAATAATCAAAACTATATACAAACTCGAAACACACACAAAAAGAGAAAAATGCATACAATGCAACACCAAAATGCCAAAAATCTAGTCAAATCATTCATAAATAGGGTTCCATAATGCCTAGAATATAAGGGCAAAACTGACCTTATCAATATTCCATCATATTTCTAGTTCCTTCATCACTCACTATCTCCTCGTAGCTATCCTATCCACTTAACGCCCTAATCATAAACCACATTCTAACCTCAAATGGATAACCTAACGAATTAGCTATATCATCGAATAGAAAGTAAGATATAAAGTCCGAATCGGGCTTGTATTGATATATCTTACCACCTATATACTCTATACTGTAATCTTCATTTTCAAAATCACAAGACCACTTTCCTCTATGCCTTATAACCCATATAACACTAGCATCCGCCATTTAATTTGCTCACTAAAATCACACAAACACAAAAAAGAACCATAATCAACAAGATTTTCAACATAAACACAAAAAAGAACCATATTGAACAAATCTTCAACTTATAAGTAAGGAAAGAAAACCATTACTCTGTGATAAAAAGGAGTTTATGGCTCAAATAATATGCTAAACAATTGTAAAAGGTATTAAGGTATAATCACATCAACAAAGAGCATGAGGCTACTTTTTGACCCAATTCGATCCTCACGGCCAAATTCTTAGGCCAAAACCTTAAAAAGAATTTACTCCTAACTACTATGACTTGACATAGGTATGTGATAAATTCTGAACATCTAAAAAGAGAAGAAAATAAGGGACTTTAGGGAGTGAAAAGAGGAGTAGAGGACCAGATGGAAAATGACTTGCAATGTATCATTACAATACCCTTCAGACATTCAACTAATCTCTTGATCCCTTTTTACTGTTGAATCCACTTGTGTATGCATCAAAGCGCAATAAAAAGGATTCTAGCAACTGAGACATAAAAACTCAAGACCTCAAGTAAGCTCCTAAGTTACAGAAAATTTAATTGCTACGATAATTAGAAATAAGCAATAACCTAGTCTTATTTCAGTTTTCAAATTGATAATTAGGAATTCACACGAATCTAACAAAGTAAAACATGATAAAATAAAACCTAGACTAATAAAGCAGAGGAACAATATCAAAATCCAAATTTTTTTTGCAAACACAAAGTGAAATGAACAGTGAATGCAAGATCATACCTTCTTCTCCACGATGATACTCCAGTTTTAAGCAACAAAGATAACACTGCGTTGGTGTTTCACGATTTCACTAGAATTAATCATCCAAATATCGACCAAGCACTTCAATGAGTTGAGGAGAGGAGAAGAACGAGAGAGAACGACAAATAGGGAAGGATTTGAACGAGAGAGGAGAAATGAAGAGACACTGAGTTGAAGAGAGGAGAACGGGAGAGAGCGATGGATTTGAAGAGAGGAGAAGACGCTTTTCTTTTTTTTTTTTAAATACCCATAATAACATTGCAGAGACTATTATGTCCTTGGCCACGTCATTACATTTAACGGTGTAGTGAAAAAAACTTTTAATTGATAATAGAGTAAAAGCACAGACCCCCTTTTGATATAAAAAATTACATAATCCTTCTTTTGATAAAAGTGAAACCACAAGACACTTTTTAAACTTTACCCATAAAATAAAGAAGAGAAATTTGTGTTTTATGCTACTTTTATATATGTTTTATTTATCAATTTCAAGTTAAAAAAGGAATTAATAAATTTTCATCAGAACCCGTATCTCTAGTAAACGATGCTGGATTTATACGTAGGTTTTAAAAAACACTGTGATTAAATTCTCGATTAAACTTAAAATCGGATAACGACTCCAATTATTTTCTTAGAAGATTCATGATTCATGTTCTAATCTCTTAAACTAATTTTTTAAATTTGTTTTTCAATAAAAATAAAAATCACATTCACGCGTGGTTACTTTCAATTCAAAATGAGCTATTTAAATCTATCTTGGGTCTTTTTATCCTTTTTAAACTCACAAACTCCTTTAAAGGAAAGAAAATGGGTCTCAAATCGCTTGCACTCCCAATCATAGCATGTTAAATTATTTATATTAGTTTTCAGTATATTTAAATTTGTTATTTTTGTTTTTATGAATAATAAAATATTTATAATAATTTTAAATTTAAAAAATATTTTGTATTTAAATAAAATTATTAAAATAAAATAATAATAATAATTAATACAATGTAATATTGAAATATTAATAATTTAGCTTTCCCTTGAAGTTCAAAATGGAATATTTTTTAATAAAATTTAATTTCCAATTTGCCGCGGACAGGATTGAAATATTGAAATGTAACCACCTTATTTGCGATATTTGAATCTCATTATTTTTAATGATTAATACAATGAAATATTGGAAATATTATAGAATATGATATATTGTTTTATGTTAATAATAGTAGTCGAATCCATTATATTGATAATAGTGTTTCAATCAACAAATAGTGTTCCATTATTTTGACATATTCTACCAGTTGTCATGTATGCTTAATTTTATATACAAAATAGATGTTTTCACTAAAAGTGAATACAAATTACTTTGAGTTAATTTTTTCTTTTACGGAAAGATGATTCCATTAAAATTATACTAGCAAGTATAGAATAGTCGAAGGAGGAATACCAACACTACAAATGAAATTACTAGACAGCAAACCTAACTTAGCAAGTGCATGAGCGATCGAGTTTACTGTCCGACGAACAAAAGAGAAAAGGCAACTCTGCATATCCTTCTCAAGGTGTTGATAGTTTTTCACAATTAAACCCAAAGCCAAATCATCCAGTGTATCATGAGCCTGCAGTACTTTTACAACTAACTGATCATCACCTTCAACTATAGTAGAGGAAGGAGATAAATCTTTTAACCAGCTAAGTGTCTCTCTACAAGACATTGCTTCCCTCAGGAAAGGGTTCAGAAGACCTGAATACGCTGAATACCGTGAATCAACAAAGGCACCTCTAGAATCACGAATTACACACCCAAACCCATCCATACGAAGCTCAGTATCCACAGCTGCGTCAAAATTGCACTTCCACCCATTCACAGGAGGAGAACAAGAGGACAAAATAGGGGAATTTGTCTGAATAGAACCCACATTAGTCGATCTCCATTCGTTAACTAGATGGCAACCACCTGTCACAATATCTATCGAGATAAAAGCAACTCCATTCCATACAACCCGGTTCCGAGCATACCATAATTCCCACTATTGATCCCCTGATTTCTTCGTCGAACAACACAACAAAACTAGACCACAATCTGAGGATAGCTCTCCAGCTCCTAGGATTCCATCTGCAAACAGAATATCGTGTCAGAATAGCTCTCCACCAAATGTAAAATTGTTTCACTCTCATTCTTACACATAGGACATAAATCTTGCAAATTTCACCTGTCTATTGCGCAAATTGGAGATGGTTGGCAGAATATTATGGATAGCCTTTCAAATAGAAGTTTTTATCTTTCCCAGAACTGAAACTGCCCAAACGGATCTCCAACTATAGTTCTTCACAGCTTCGGTCGGATTAGAATCTGTTGTCCTCAAAGAATATAAAGCTTGCTTAACAGAATAGCGGTCACGCCTATCTCCGATCCAAATTAGCTTATCCTCAACATTCCTAGAAGTCAGTGGCATGGATACTATTGCGTGAATATCTGCTGGTCCAAAAATATCCACTAACACCTCCTATCCCATTGCAGTATGCCAGAACTCTGCACTAATAACGAACTGACGGTTGCAAACTCCAAGTCCAGACCTGCTGCTGCTGTTTCAGGTAGCCCAGTTTGAGTGAGAAGCCATTTGTCCCAAAATATCAATTTCCCTTCACCATTTCCTATTTGAAATCGCAATCCCTGCTTCAACAAAGCTTGAGTGTGACGTAAACTAGTCCAAATGTAACTATGTTTATCCCCCCTAGGAGCATGAAGGAAATCTGAATGGGGGAAGTAACAAGATCTAAAGATTTGAGAGACCAAAGAAGTAGGTTGAGTTTGAATTTTCCACGCCTGCTTGTCGAGTAATGCATAGTTGAAATCACAAAATCGACAGAATTTAAACTGCCCTACTCCTTCCTATAACATAACAGTGGCCAAGAACACCATTTAATTCTACCTCCCCAATGCGACATATAGCATGATATAGATTTAAACAATTATACGTATTAATGCTAAACACTCAACTCTAGGGCAGTGTACCCTGTCATTGTCAAGTAATAAAAAATGGATGTAAGGTCTAGGTATCTATGAGCGCAGCGACTTTTCGAGGAAAGGAAAAATAGGATTTTTTAAAATGAAGATTTCGAGATCGAAACTCGAATGTGAAATGAAAAAGTAATTGTGAAAGTGGATCTAAAAAATTTGGTTCACGTCGTGAGCGTCTTAGCATTCTCGTGAATAAAGCAGCGCAATGAGTCTTCTTGTGAGACTTATCAAGCGTAAGGATATAGAAAATGAAGTAAAATTTGGTTTTGTGAAGGTGTACATACGTCGTGAGTATCTTGGTGCTCTCGTGTGCACAAGTGACGCGTCTTTTCAAGACTTGTCACGAAATGAAGTAAAAATGAGAAAAGGAAACATTCCCAACTTAGAAGCGGACCCGAAAGGGACTTAAGGCTTTCGGAGGAAGGATCTCCAAACGATATGCGCATGAACGCGTGCTTAGGATTTTAATAAAATCGAAATAAAATGATTTTTGAAGGAAAGCAAATTTTTGGAAAAGAAATCCAAACTTGGATTTCTAGAAAATGATTTTGGAGTCGCCACCTGGTTTTAAGCTCACACCGAGAATTTATCACGGTATTGCTTAGAACCTTGGTCTCGAATCCAAAATCGTGATCCAGAGATGGGGTTCGGACAAGATTTTTACTTATCCATTTCGAAAAGACATTAAATCGATGAAATTTATGAAGAAAAAATGTTTTTATTTGTGAAAACACTTATGGTTGATTTTAGTTGTATTTATTCAAGTGATCGCGTCATACATTCAAAGCGGTAAATAAAACGAGAATAAGTCAGAGTATAATAGTACAACCCAATCGAAGGAGCATAAATCCTCTGGGATACAATTTTTCAGGAAGGGATTATCATCCATCTAACATGCATACATGGCATAAACATACACGCATGAATAAACATACATGGATAAGCATACACTTAATTGCGATAAACAAGCATACACGAACATGCATTAATTGAGCATACGAGCATACTTGAAAAGGACATGCAAAGGAGAATGAGATAGATTAGATAGCTCGAGAGCATGGTATAGAGGGGACATCCAACCTGAAATGATTTATCGGATTGGGCATTTTGGACCGGAGGATGATCTCATGGTCGCCCGAAAACAGTTTTGGCTCATTTTACGAATAGGCAAGGTAATGTTTTTTTGAAAATATTTGGTTAATGTTTTAATCTTTTGCAACATGCGATTTATTTAGTGAGTTGGAAATCCAGAGTTTAAGCCCCTTCGTTGTGCTGCTTTAGCGGCCCTAAACCCGGCTTCCCGGTGCGGTTTTCTAGCATACAAACATCCAGTACATGAAAAAAAATCTAAGTCGCAGATACATAATATCAGAGGATTCACGTTTAACAAAAATTAAACATACACCAAACATACGTGTAAAAGTGGTATTTGGGTGTAAGACACTGAGTAAAATAGGGTTTGAAAAGACTAAAACTGAATCTGAGATAAAAATGGGGCAAAAAACGTGAAAATGAAATTTTTACCAAGTTCAGAGGTGTAGCACGCGTGCTGACTATCTGGCACGAGTGTTTCCCTTTAGGTAGAAAACCAATTTTTCACAAAAGGTCATCATATCGGCGTGCCAGGGGTGGCACTCGTGCTGGCCTGGGTTTTTTTCGCAAAAATGCAACAGACCTAAGAGCACGCTGGCGTTCTGGGCTCGGCACGACATGCCATAGTGATGGGAATGCTTGCTGAGCACGGTGTGCCAAGGCAAATTTTAAGCAAGAAAAAGTTACAGATAGTGCAGCACACTGGCATGTCGGGGGCAGCACGCGTGCTGCGATGCTGTCGATGGGTTTTCTCCTTTTCTCGGCCTATTAAACCCCGATCAAAGCCGTAGAAACATCCCAGGATATCCAAAAATAAGTTTTTAACAAATTAAGTGGCAGTTTAACCATAAAAATCTGAGCTTTATCAAGTTTTAAAATACAAACACCAAATATCCATTTTTGCTCTTTTACGCTCGTTTTAAATCTGCTTTAGTCCGTTCAAGTCCCGAATCGCTCCAAATCAATTAGGGTACATAAAAAGGGTCCTTGGGATGTTCAAAAGTCCATTTTTACAGATTAAACAAGCAAGTTAGATGATTTTTCCATTTTTAGCTCCAAATCGGTTTTTAGTGACTTCAAACACAAGTCACTCGGTTTCAAAACCCAAAAACCACTTCAAACTCAAATAAATAGAAAGGAGAAGAGATGAAAGGGAGCTATAGCTAAAAGGTTTACTCTTAATGCATGCTTTATCCACGTGTAGAGATATAGGAGACCGAAATAGATACCGAAGATTCCCTCGACCCGTACACCCGAACTAGCATTTTCTTTGAATGTGAACTGAAGTCCTCAAGAGCAAGAAGACCTTATGAGTTAAGGTGCTTGCTCTTCGAGTACAAAAGAGAAGGCTTTTAGAATTTTTGAGTATTTGGTGGTAGGTTTTTTAGTGAAAGGTGAGGAAAGGAGTAAAGGATGGTGAAATATTGAAGTAGATGAAGAGTAAAACATGGAGATGGTGATAAGAAGAAGGAAGTGGCTACTGGAACTTGAGAAAGAGGGCTAGAAAAATCATGTGAGGGATGGACATTTTCGGTTGTAAAGGAGAGCTTTGATGAGAGAAGAAGCAAGAGCTCAAAACTTCAACTCGAAAGAAAAATGGAAAAAATGAGTGTTCTTGGTTGTAGAGGGAAGTGAGGAGTGTGTATAAGGCTGATTTTCATGTTTCAAAACCGTGTATGCCCCTCCCCCTTTAACTAAGTTTCTCCCAATTCACCTCAAGTGGTCCCTACACTTGACTCTTGTCTCAACCGTATATGATAAGTGACACAACCTTCTTTTTTATGACTAAAAAGGCATCTTTGCCTAAAAGGGATGGGTTTATTTTGAATTTTAGGCTCCAAAAATTAGATTTGGGGGGATTAGAGAAGGGGTTTGGTTGGTTGGATTTCGGTTAAGTAAAGGGTTTGGACCGATGAGCCAGTTTTTCGTCCGACTGGATCCGATTTTGAAAATTTTTGGAAATGTTCGATTTATTAAAACTAAAAGAAATACGCATAATTTGGGTCTCGAATGTAAGAATCTCAACCTTCTTGGGTCCAAACACGTGGTTATAGCGGTCACAAGGGAAAATCAACAGAAGCCGGTTTCATTATTGCTCTTGGTATAAAATCCTGATGCTCACAGTTGCCCCTCGTATAAGGGAATTCTGTAGAGAATTTTCGAACACGAAGTGAGCATACCGTGAACTGATATCATATTCCTTGATCCCTTAGTGCCCCGTACCAGGGAAAGGAATACTCGGCTGTATTTGCCCTCTCTCTAAGAGAATTAGCACGAGTCTATGTCTTCTATGCTTCGTATGGGGTGATCGTTTCTACCGTATTTATCTCGTAATTGACGAATTTGGAAACAAAAATTTTTCCCCTTCGATTAAGAGATAAAGGAGGGAGAAAGAGCTTGGACTCATGATTCTTTGTTAGATGAATGATGATATGATGGTATGGATTCACGATGCCAGTGACCGAAAGATTCTGGGCTTAATTGTCAGATGATTGAAGGATTCTGGGCTTAATTGCCATATGATTGAAGGATTTTGGGCTTAATTTCCAGATGAATGATGGATTGGTCTGGACTTAATTGTCAGTGACCAAAAGATTCTAAACTTACGAAACTTTGTCAGATGATTGATAGGATGATTTGGACTTAGTTGCCAGTGACCGAAGGATTCTGGGCTTAATTGCCAGATGATTGAAAGATTGGTTTTGACTTAATTGCTATTGATCGAAGGATTCTGGGCTTAAACGCCAGATGATTAAAGGATTTTTGGCTTAATTTCCAGATGATTGATTGTTCTTAACTCTTTACGAAGTGTCGTGTAGATGTTGTAATGCATGTGTAGATGTTGGATGTGTAAATCTAAGCAATCTTCTATGTCGAAGCTCTTTGATGGTGACAGGTTGCTTGTTGTTTGTTGGGTTGGCGTCCTTCTGGAGTGGCCATCTAGTGAGTCCCGTGCAAGGGTTCGAAGGTTCTTCTCATATTGGAGTTGTTCCGTTGAAGTGAGTGCAACAAAGATGTCTGAAATTCAAATGTGCTCTAATTTTTTCTTGGACCGCCGAGAACCTCTCGATTTTTACCCCAGAAAGCTGCTCTAACTTTTGACTAGGCCGCCGAGGTTCCCTCGATTTTTAACCTGACATCTTACCCTAATTTTTTACCAGGCCGCCGAGAACCTCTCGATTTTTAACCTAACGAGCTCTCTCTCTTTCTTCCTCTTCTTTTTGTATATTACAGGTGTATGAAGATAATTCTGATGATTAACAAGATGACTGAAAGTAAATTGTGAGGGTCAAAATTCTAGACCATGGTTTCATGTTTTCAATTATGGCCATTTCTTGTATTGATGTGATTTAAACATTCAAATGAATTTCCATTCAAAGTACTGAACAAAATAACATTTCATTAATGAACATAAATCATTGGAATTGAATGTTACAGAAGTGGTATACATTCCTGATCTGAATTCTACCACCAAGTACCCCTTTGCAGGTTTTGTACCTGATGAACACTCATTTTGTTTGCCCTAACTTTTAACCGAGTCCCCTTTTCGGTTTTGAACTCGACAGGTATATTCCTTCTATGTTCAAGTCGGCCATTTCTTTTCTCGCTGGATCCTAAGTGTAATGAATCCAGTAGGCCTTTATTTTACAACTTTCACACTTGGTATTTCTTCAAGTGGTCTTGGTTGACGGGAGAAATGAACTCGTTTTTGTCCATGTCTGCAATCTTGACAGCTCTTTTAGAGAAGATTTTCGTGACAACATAGGGACCTTTCTAGTTTGGCTTGAATTTGCCCCTAACATCTGTATTAGTCGACTTTAATTATTTTAGGACGAGATCTCCAACTTGTAGCGGCTCTGGGAACCTTCTGACTCTCTTGTTGTAGACTCAAGCCATGCGCTGTTGATACATTTGTAGGCTGTGAAGTGCTGACAGCCGTTTTTCATCAAGGAATGCCAGTTGTTCATATCTGTCCCTAGCCACTCAGTTTCTAGCAGTTGTGCTTCTAGTGCTATTCTGAGTGACCGGATTTCAGTTTCAATTAGGAGCACCGCTTCCATCCTATAGATCAAGGAGTAAGGAGTCTGGCTGGTAGGTGTTCTGACATTGGTGCAGTATCCCTATAGTGCCAGTGGTAGTTTATCTGCCCAGTCCCGGTAGGTAGTTACCATCTTGCTCAAAATTCTCTTGATTGACTTATTAGCTGCTTCCACTGCCCCGTTAGCTTGAGGTTTGTAAGGAGAAGACTTGTGATGTTTTATTCCATACCGGGCCAAAAGTTCAGCAGTTTCGGCTTGGAATTGTACTCTATTATCTGAGATGACATGATGTGGGATCCCATATCAGGAAAAGATCTGCTTAGAGATGAATTTGGCCATTTGCTTTGCCATGATAGTGGTGTAGGATTCAGCTTCAACCCACTTCGAAAAGTAGTCCACTGCCACGATTATGAACTTGTGTTTGTTAGAAGCTATTGGTCGGATTTCACTAATAATATTGATGCCCCAGGCAGAGAATGGCCAAGGCATTGAAAGGTTTTGTAATTCCAATGGTGGTAGATGACTGAGATCGCTGCAGATTTGACATTCTAATATTTTTGTATCACCTCCACACAATCTGTCTGCATTATGGTCCAGAAGTATCCCATTCTCATGATCTTTCTGGTGGGAGCCAATCCGTTCATATGCAGTTCGTAGTCCCCTGAGTGGGTCTACTGCATGACTTGTTGTGCTTTTACTTTGTTAAGACACCTCAGGAGTAGACCGTCTGCTGTCTTCCTAGATAACTGATTCTGAAAGGATCTGTATTATGTTGCTAGCCTTTTAATTGTAGTCTTATCGGACTCGGTGGCATCCATAGGGAATATACTATTCTCGAGGAAAGTCTGAATGTCGAAGTACCATGGCTTCTCTTCTACCGTAGCACACTGAATTCTGACTATCTAAAAGTAAGGTGTTGAAGCTGTTTCTACTATCAGTGGTTTCATCGGGTTCTCCGCCAGGTTCTCCCATATAGATTCCAAAGTGGCTAGTGAATCTGCCATCTGATTTTCATCTCGAGGGATGTGTTTAAATTCACAAATCTAGAACGCTGTACTTTGCTCCCATACTGCTTCAATGTAGGGTCGTAGGGATTCCTCTCTAATTTCCCATTCTCCGATGACTTGCTTGGCTACCAACATTGAATTTCCCACGATGAGAAGATGGGATGCTTAGAGGTTTCATAGTGCGTCCATCCCAAACAAACAAGCATCATATTCAGCTCCGTTGTTAGTCACGGGAAACTCCAAGCATTTTGATAAAGGAATTATCTCTCCTTCAGGTATGGCGATGACCACTCCGAGACCTGCCTCTTTTCTGTTGATGGCCCTGTTGAAGAACATCACTCATTTCTATTCTGATTCCTCTTTAACTATTGCAAACTGCTCATCTGGGAATTCTAAGTTTTCTCTGTAGTCTGAATCCACTGGCTATTGTGCTAGAAACTCTGCCACTGCTCTACACTTGACTACTTTACGAGTCACATACTCAATGTCAAATTCAGGTAGGAGTAATAGCCATCTGGATAGCTTTCCTACTAAGCTTGGTGCTGCATAGAGGTACTTCATAGGGTCAACTTTGGCTACTGTTTGGACTTGATAAGATTGGAAGTAGTGCCGCAACTTCTTTGCGAGCCAGACCATTGTTGCGCAAGTCTTTTCTACCAGAGTGTAATGGGCCTTATAGTCCATAAACTTCTTACTCGGGTAGTAGGTGGGATACTCTTTCTTTAATTCATCTTCTTGGACT
Organism: Euphorbia neoarborescens; assembly: GCA_948330485.1. Taxonomy (NCBI): domain Eukaryota; kingdom Viridiplantae; phylum Streptophyta; class Magnoliopsida; order Malpighiales; family Euphorbiaceae; genus Euphorbia; species Euphorbia neoarborescens. The sequence goes on from CAOJCR015138750.1 coordinate 12,840, forward strand.
AGCATTGCCCTTACAGTACTGTCTTCGATAGCCAGGTATATGATCAAGGGCTTCCCAGGTGCTGGTGGCCGTAAAACTGGAGGATTCATCAGATAGGCCTTTATTTTGTCGAAGGCTATCTGGCATTGTTCGTTCCATACCACTGGTTGGTTCTTTCTCAGTAGTTTGAAGATGGGTTCGCATACTGTAGTAAGTCTGGCGATAAACCTGTTGACATATTGTAGGGAACCCAGGAAGGCTCTCACTTCTTTTTCCGTCTTGGGTGTCGGCATTTCTTAAATAGCTTTGACTTTGTCAGGGTCCATCTCGATACCCCGCTGGCTTACAATATGCCTCAATAGCTTCCCTGAAGTCACCCCAAAGGCTTATTTGGCCGGATTCAGCCGCAGATTATACTTTTCAATTCTGGTGAGGAACTTGTCTAGCACCACTGAATGTTTGGCCCGAGT
>CAOJCR015139102.1:0-11460 GCA_948330485.1 Euphorbia neoarborescens
AACAGGACCAAAAATGGACAAAAATATACCGAAACATGTTAAACGAACATAATGGTTTTTTTTACTCAAGGACTTAAAAGCATGGGATTTGATGTTAAGGTTATATTTTAACCCTTAAAACACATTTAAAATTGGATCCCAAAAATCCCAGAGTAATTTCGTGTTCCCGACCAAAGTTCACAACAAAAAAAGAAAAAGGCTCGTACTCATCGAGTACGAGCTGGTACTCATCGAGTATCGGTTTGAGTAAGGGGATAGACCCCTTACTCGGGTTTATACTCGTCGATTATGAGCTGGAGTAGAGGGATTGTCCCTCCACTCAAGCCTGTACTCGTCAAGTACGAGCTGGTACTCTCCGAGTACCAGCTTGCGCGAGGGGACGGGCCCCTCTTCTCGGGTCTATACTCATCGAGTACGAGCTTAAATAGGGGGACTGTCCCTCCTTCTACGCTCGTACTCAGCGAGTGTAAGCCCGTACTCAGTGAGTATGATCCCCAAATTTTTTTTCAACCTTTTTGAGTTTTTTAAGTTTCTCGAGCTTACCCTTGAATAAAAGGTGGTTTTCTCCACGATATTTTGAAGTTAAAAATTATTATCAATCATGCATTATTCGAGCATTTTGCCATTTATTTACGTTTTTATCTTACTTGATGTGTAAAATCGATGTGTACCGAGGTATCTACGCTTTATATTTGCATATGTGACTTATATTTATTTTTCCCGATATTTCACGTTGGTATCTAGAAAACCTTAAAGCTTGATTTAGGGCCACTAGCACCATTCAATGAAGGGAAGTAATTCCCGGATATTTGACTCACAAAACTTCCATGTTCCTGACTAAAATTGAGCCAAATTGATTTCAGAATAACAATCACCAGGATGCCCATTTGAAAATGAAAAAATGTTTTCGGGCCGTCATGAGACTGTGAGCACCGGGATTTTATCCAAAGAGCAATGACGAAACCGGCCTTAGTCGATAATCCTTCATGACCGCCTTATCCACATGTTTGGACACAAGGAGGCCGAGATTCTTACATTCGAGACTCGAATTATGCGTATTTCTATTAGTTTTAATAAATCGAACATTTTCGAATATTTTCAAAATCGGGCCCAATCGGACCAAAAACCGGCCCATCGGCCCAAACCCTTCACCTAGCCAAAATTTCACCCAACCAAACCCCTTCTCCACCAACCCAAATCTATTTTAGAGCCCAAAAATTCAAATAAATTAAATCATTTTTGGCAAAGAAGCCATTTGGGGACAAAAATCATGCCTTATGTCACTTACCATATAAAGGGGAACAAAGACCAAGTGGGGACCACAAACTAATGAAGAAGGATGAAACTTAGTAGGGAGGGGAGTCTCATTTACATATAGGGGGTAGCAAAAAATTGGGAGTGATATCACCTCTCTCTCTTATTTTTCACAAGGGGATAACAACATACACTTTTTAAAAAACTTTCAAGGAAGCATTTTTGGAGCTCTCTTTTGTTCCTCCCTTCCATTCCTTTTCTCTCAACATTCAACAAAAGGACACCTTCATCCCCCTTATTTTGGAACTCCAGCAGCCCATGCTTCTCCTCAACACCATCTTCCACCTTACTACTCACTTCTCTCACCATCTCTCTTATTAACTTTCACTCTTCATCTTTTTCTCTCATCCAACCATCATCTTCAACCCTCTAAAACCAAGAAACCCAACAAAAACTCCTTTTTCCAGCCATAAAATTGAGCTTCCAGCAGCCAAACACCTCCACTATATCCATCCTCTTTATCTCCTACACCATTTTCATCACCTACTTTCATCCCTTCACTAAAAACTCAACTTTCACTACTGAAAACCAACTCAAAGTCACCGTTTTTACCATCAAGAAGTATGAGTCTTCGTTAATAAGACTTCCTTACTTCTTGGATCCTCTATATCAGTTCGGGTTATCATTCATTTGGGTGTTCGGGGTCGAGTAACTCTTCGACATCTGTTCGGTCTCCTATATCTCTACACGTGGACAAAGCATGCATCAAGGGTAAACCTCTGATCTCTAGCTTCTATTCATCTTCTTTCTTTTCTGTTTGTTTGTGTTGAAAGTGGTTTTTGGGTTTTGAAACCGAATGACCTGTGTTTAAAGTCATTAAAAATCGATTTTGAACTAAAAATAGAAAAATGATTTAACTAGTTGTTAAAACCACAACACTAGACCTTTGGACGTCCCATGGACTATATTTATGTACCCTAGCTTATTTGAAGCATTTTGGAACTTGAACGAACTAAATTGGATTAAAAACGAGCTCAAACGAGCAAAAATGGATAATATTACGTTGTTGGTTTTTATTTAAAAAAAAGGTCGGTTTTTTTACTGTTAAACTCACACCTAATCTATTAAAAAAGTATATTTGGAAATCCTGGGGTGTTTCTGTGGCGTCGACCGGGGTTATAGTGGCCTAAAAACAAAGAAAAGTGGGTGAAATCGCTTATAGTCATCGAGTACATACCATGTACTTGATGAGTATAAGGCTGAGTAAGAGGCAGACCCTTCACTCGACCATGTACTCGACGAGTACAAGGTTGAGTAAGGGGCTGTCCCCCTTACTCAGGCTGTACTCGATGACTACCCCATGTACTCGACGAGTACAACACTCTTTTTCCTCTGGGCCACCTCCTGAACACGCGTTTTCATTTTTTTTGCATATCTCCCCCGATTCTCGTCCGATTTTCACATATAATATACCGTTGGAAAGCTATTTGAATGTAGAATATAACAATATATTCATATCATCCTGGTTATAAATTTAAATGCATTGTAGTTTGCTCGAAAGGTGAGAGTATCTCGAATTCGGTTTTGGTCTTTTCAAATCTTGTTTTATTTGGTATTTTACACCCGAATACCATTTTTCTATGCATGTTTGACGAATATATATGAATCACCCAATATTATGCCCCTATGACCTAGACTCTTTCTTTATGTACTGAGCGTTTGCATGTTTTGGGAAGCCAGGTTTAGGGCCGCTAGACCAAATCAACGAAGGGGTTCAAACCCCGGATTACTAACTCACTAAATAATTGCATGCTATAAAAGATTAAAATTAAGCCAAACATTTACAATATCAATGTCACTTTTCCCATCCGTAATTCGAGCTAAAAATTGTTTTCGGGCCATCGCGAGACCATCCTTCGGCCTACAACACTCAATCCGATAAACCGCTTTGGATTGTATGCCCCCTTCTTATAACATGCCCCGAGCTATCTATCTCCCCACTCTTATTGCATGTCCATTTCAATCAAGTTGATGTGCTACATGTTTATTTCTGCCTTTTATTCATGTATGTGTATATGCATGTTAGATGGATGATAATCCCTTCCCAAAAGATTGTATCCCATAGGATTTATGCTCCTTCGATTGGGTTGTACTATTATACTCTAATTTATGCTTGTTTTATTTACCGCTTTGAATTAATGACGCGATCACTTAAATAAATACAACTAAAATAAACCATAAGTGTTTTCATAAATAAAATCATTTTGTCTTTATAAATTTCGTCGATTTTGTTAAAACGTCTTTTGAAAAAAGGATAAGTAAAAGTTTTGTCCGAACCCGATCTCTGGATCACGATTTTGGATTCAAGACTAAGGTTCTGAGAAATACCGTGATAAATTCTCGATATGAGCTTAGAACTGGGTGGCGACTCCAAAATACCGTTTTCTAGAAATTCGAGTTTGAATTTCTTTTGAAAATTTTGAATTTCCTTGAAAAATTTTTTTCCTTCAAAACTTTTTTTCCTTCAAAACTTGTTGTCTTTTAAAAATCATTTTATTATATCCATAACGAGTCACAAAAGACTTGTTATTTGTACTTACAAGAGTGCCAAGCCACTCGCGACGTAAGTACACCTTTTAAAAATCAATGTTAATTTGTTTTAACTCGTTAAGCTCGACAAGTCTCAAAATACTTATCGTGTTGTTTTGTTTACGAGAGCGCCAAGCCGCTCACGACGTAAGCACCCCCTTTCGAAATATTCATTTTCAAAAATCCTATTTTGACTTTCCACAAAAAGTTGTTGCGCTCACTGTGTCGACTCAACTGGGAATTTTCTTTTCAAAACTTTTTCCTAAAAGTTTTCAAACTTAAAGTTGTTTTGAAAAGAAATTTTTTATAAGCCTTTGAAAGACTTTTTCAATAGACTTAAAACGAAATCGACGAAATTTCTAAAAAATGGAATGTTTTTATTTGTGTATCCATTCAAAGGGATTTTATCTTTTATGCCCTTGCATTTCACTAGTAGGTATTTTCCCCCACTAGGACCTCCATACCTACCCCAGCTCTCTCAAGAAATGTTACTTGAGTTCCACTTCGGTCCCTTGAACGTATATTGGGAACCCACCGATAGCTTCGTACCTTACTCTGTCTTGTTCGAACCTATTTGGGGAGAGATAGATGGTATATATTGCTATGGGACCCTCCTTTGCTATCTGGACTTTGACTTCCTTGCATATAGAAGCCATAGAAATTTCCACTAGGATTCCAAAATGAAAAATAAAAATGAATCTAGTTTCGACCTTTGCCTTTCCCCATTAAAGGCAAAGCGATCCACACTTGGGAATGGTTAGAGACTTTATACCGCGTGGACTTATAAGGTTGGAAACATTCCACTTTGCTTGCTTCTTGTTATAAACTGCTATGTGTGATTGCCTTCGTGTGCACTTACATAATCATTCATGTTTAGCATTCATGTCTTTATGCCACGCTAACCCACATCTTATGCAGCCACTTGCATTTCTTTTTAGTCCGTGTCTCATGATACACGCCGCTAGCATATATTTGATAGGGCCACCAGCATCCGAACCTAAGTCATCACTACTCTCTTTGAATCATGAACCGAGTCTTTATCACTTTCAGGCTTACAAATCAAGCCCTTACTCTCTTTGACTTAAGAACCGAGTCTTTACCACTTTTGGGCTTACGAACTGAGCCCTTACTCTCTTTGACTCAAGAACCGAGTCTTTATCACTTTCGGGCTTACAAACTGAGCCCTTACTCTTTTTGACTCAAGAATCGAGTCTTTATCACTTTTGGGCTTACAAACCGAGCCCTTACTCTCTTTGTCTCAAGAACCAAGTCTTTACCACTTTAAGCTAATGAACCGAGCCCTTACTCTCTTTGACTCAAGAACTGAGTCTTTATCACTTTTGGGCGTACAAATCGGGCCCTTACTCTCTTTGACTTAAGAATCGAGTCTTTATCACTTTTGGGCTTACGAACCGAGCCCCTACTCTCCTTGACTCAAGAACCGAGTCTTTATCACATTCGGGCTTATAAACTGAGCCCTTACACACTTTGACTCAAGATCTGAGTCTTTATCACTTTCGGGCTTAAGAATCGATCCCTTACTCTCTTCGACTCAAGAACCGAGTCTTTATCATTCGAGCTTACAAACCGAGCCATCTCTCTCAACTCAAAAACCGAGTCATATTTTCTAGGCTCAAGATCCGAGCCGACTCAAGACCCGAGTCACCATACACTTATAGGCTGAAAATCCAAGCCTTTACCTCTCTTAACTCAAGATCCGAGTCTTTATCACTTTAGGGCTTACAAACCGAGCCCTTACGCACTTTGGCTTAAGAACCGAGTCTTTATCTTTTTTGGGGGTCATGAACCGAACCCTTACACTCTTCGACTCAAGAGTCGAGTCATCTCTTATAGGCTTAAGACCTGAGCCATCTCTTTTGACTCAAGAACCTAGTCATCTTTTATAGGCTTAAGACCTGAGTCGTCTCTTTTGACTCAAGAACCGAGTCATCTTTTTTAGGCTTAAGATCCGAACCGACTCAAGACCCGAGTAACCTTACACTTGTAGGCTTGAAATCCAAGCCTTTACCTTTCTTGACTCAAGATCTGAGTCTTTATCACGTGTAAGACTAAAAAATCGAGCCTTGCCATCACAGTCTGCTGTAACACCGTAGCTGTTCTTAACTCTGTCGACGTGCGTGTCATTGCACTCGCTAGCGTCCACGCATTATTCATGCATCCTCATACATCACTCTAACTTGTTGTTCCATATGTAGAGTGGAGAAGAGAAGGTTCCTGGCTAGTCAGGTAGAATCAGAATCAGATCCGAGCAGTCCAGTGCAGGGGTTTGAGAAAGGGACAGTTTCAACAGAACAGTATCAGTTTGAGTCAGAGCTATTGAACAGAATGTCAGGATTAAATCTGGATCAAAATCAGGACCTTCCAAGACAGCTTGGAGGGGATAGAGCAGATGAAGCACCAGTGACTCGAGCTAATGTCACCCAAATGGTCACAGACTTATTCAACTTAGAACTGTTTGCGAGCCTGCTAGCTACCAAGTTGATAGAGGTTTCAGAAGCTCAGAGGCTTACTGGGGTGGGCCCATCAAACCCACCGCCGGTTCAGGTCTCTGTTCAGAATGAGGTTATCACACTTAGAGCTGCACAAGGGGCACCCACTCTTCAATCTCCTCAAGCGATTGCAAGCCAGGCTAAACCGACCAACCAACAGGCAGCATGGCAAGCTGCCATGCAAGAACAGTTCCTACAGCATAGGAAGGAGCAACAAGAGGTGATGGAGAGAATACTCAATATGTTGGCTATGAAAGAGTTGAAATATGCCAACCCGAAAGAGCTACAGGCCACTGAGATTGAGAGGTTTCCACCAGGGTTTTCTATGCCTCGATTTCTAACTTACAAAGGCAAGGGATGTCCAGCCTCCCATGTGACCCAGTTTGTCACTGTCTTGACTATGGCCGGACTGAGCCAGAACCAAATTTCTCATCTGTTCTTGACAACTTTAGACAGTGAAGCGACCAGTTGGTACAACCAGCAGCCTGAAGCTATAAGAAGAGATTGGGAAGCGCTGTCTAAGGCATTTGTAAGCAACTACACTTACAATAATACTGAGTTTAGACTTTCCTACAAGACCTGGAGGCAGTTCATTAGAAGCCGGGTGAGGCTTTCCATGACTATTATCAGAGGTGGCTTAAAACTATGAATGGCTTGGCTGTTAAGCCACTGATGTCAGAACTGATTACAAAGCTGGTAGATGGCATCCTTAATGTATACAAAAAAGAGATGCGGTACCGAACCTTCAGTTCCTACCTGGAAGTGTTGGAGATGGGTAAGCGAGTGGAGAAGTATGAAGTTGTGCTGAAGCAGACACAGACACAGAATCTGGGGTTTAAGCCCAAGTCTTTCTCTACAAGCTATAAACCTCTAGGGCAGAGTTTGGGCACCAAGTCGAGTCCCCCAGTGACCTCTCATGTTGATGTCTCCACTATCTCTCAGGCCATTAACAGTTAGGAAAGCCAGAGAAGAAAGCCAGTTGTTAATCCATGGGCCATGAGCTTCTCCAAGATCTTTTATAAGTACCGAAAGGTCGGGGTGCTTGAATCACTGAAACTCTATGTTGCACTAGCTCCAGAGAATAAGGACAACTTTTGTGCCTACCACGTAGTGACTGGGCACAAGATAGATGAACGTGTATCTTTATTTTTTGTAATCAGAAAACTTGTTAACGATGGTTGTATTGAAGAACCGCCAATTAAGCCCAGCACCCAAACCAATCGTCTGCTAAGGTTTGGGGGGCAGATAAATATTATTCAGTCTAGAGCTCTCAAGAGCGTGATTATGAAAGAATTGTCGAAGTGGCAAGATAAGGCCAAGGTCGAGTCTATTGTGGCTGCCTTTAGCCAGCTGATGAGGATCAGATTGGAAGACATTGAATCTGGTAGTAGAGACGAAGAGATCCTTACGATTCCTAAGAAGGAGGTTCCCAAGAGCACTCTTGAGATCAAACCAGCTAAAGTCAATCTGATGGAGATTGAGTCAGAAGAGGAAGAGTCTGAGAAGGTAGAAAGGAAGACACTGTGGCCAGTATCTATGAATGCGGGTGTATTTCTGGGTCCTAAGGATTGAAAAGTGAATAACGTGACCCGCAGTGGTCGAGTTTTCAAATTTAGAGGAAGGGGCGGCCTAAACTAAGGTCGCAATCCACCAAGGCACCATGACATTAGACAGACAGAGCAGAATCAGAATAAAGATCTTTCAGGATAGACTATACCCACTACAGTGCCTGTCACAGTCACTCGTTATCTAGCTGTAGTCACTAACAATACAGTTGTTGATCAGTTGAAGAAAACACAAGGCAGAGTCAGTGTGTGACAGCTATTGAAATAATCTGCACGCCATAGACAGGCAGTCGTAAAGAAGCTAATGGAATTTGATGCGGCTCCTATGTCATCTCCTAAAGAAGTCTGTGGTATGATTGGAGGTGTGGCTAAAGGGGAAGTGGTAGACTCGGTGCTCACCCAGAAAACTCCTGTAATTGTATTCTCTGATGTAGAACTGCCTCCTGAGGGGCGAGCACACAACAAAGCAATGTATTTGAGGGTTCAAATCATGGATCGAATAATGCCTTTAATTATGATCAATGACGGGTCAGGTCTGAATATTTGCCCACTTAAGATCCTACCCCAGTTGGCACTTAGCGAACAGATGCTGCAAAAATCTACCACTATCATCAGAGCTTATGATGATAGCAAAAGGTCCGTATAGGGGACTTTTGAAATGAATGTAGAAGTCCAAGGGGTGAAAGCTAAGACCGTGTTTACAGTGATTGATATCCCCGTGACTTTTACTCTCTTATTGGGTAGACCATGGATTCATTCACTGGGAGGAGTATCCTGTACACTCCATCAGAAGATAAAGGTGCCCAAGGATGGCGAGAATGTGACTATTGAAGCTAACCAACCAAGCATTGTAGCAGCATTGGCAGCCCTAGAGCTCCCCACTATTGGTTTTCAAGTAGCCTACATTCAAAGTCAGTTAGGACTGAAAGACAAAATTTGAAAAAAGGAAAGGGTACTCCCAATCAGACCATGGGTGTATAAATATCTTGCTAAGATTAACTATAATCCTGGCCGGGGACTCGGCAAGAACTTACAGGGGACCATCGATCCGATTTATGTGCCGACCCAAAAAGATAAGAAGGGATTGGGCTATCGCCTCAGAATGAGGGTCAGAAAGAGGAATCCGATGGACTTCCTGTTTGTTAATTTCATTAGGGTCGAGGAGCCCGTGTACAACGGTGAGCCAGAACCTGTGGAACATTTGGGAGAGGTAGCTCCTGGATTCAAGATATTCAATGATGTAGTGAACTTTGCTACTAATACCTTGATTGAAGTTACTGAAGAACCTGCATCACTCGAGGAAAAGCCAGCTGGAGAGGTGATGATGCATTCTGAAAACCCACTCTCTCAAGAGATGTTAGAAACCGTCGATGCTATCTGCGAGACCTTAACAGCCATCTTATCTTAGTCAGCCCAAGGAAGTGGGACTATGAATGAGATTCAAGGTATTCTGAAGACTAAAGCTGAAGAAGTCACCATGGTTGTCATCAAAGGCAAATCTGCCCAAGGTACCAATGTGCTTGACATAATAAAAGGGAAATTTATAGGAGAGGGTTCATCCATAACTCCAGCAACAACAGCCCAAGAGATGGTGAAGGAAGCTCCACCACCGGCAGCAACATCTGAAAGCCCTCCGCCTGTGGAGGAGGACACCTCTAACTATGTAATAGATGTAGGCTCTCTGTTTAATGTTGACAATTCGACCTATAAGGCCTTCCATGAAATGAACTATACTTTCGCTTACTTCTGTGACTTATATTTTTTCGATTTTATGCATTCATTTTAGATTTATTCAAAGTATTTAGCATAAATAACACGTCATTGCATGAAATAAACATTGGAACTATTAATGAGCCAAAAGTGGTATACATTTCTTCTGATATAACTTCTGAGGAAAGGAGAGATATATCAGCCACACTTGGTAAGCATGTAACATTTTTCATGTGGTCATACGAGGATATGACTGGAGTCGACAGAGATATTGCTGAGCATAGAATCCCAACTAATCCAAATATGAGGCAGTGAAGCCGAAACTCTAAAGGCTGCGACCAGAGTGGGCTGAGAAAGTCAAAGAGGAAATCCAGAAGCAACTGAAAGCCAAGTTCATTGAAGTGGTAGGGTATCCATAGTGGTTGGCAAATATGGTACCAATGCCCAAGAAAGATGGCCGGGTCAGGGTCTATGTTAACTTCAGGGATCTGAACAAGGCATCACCCAAGGATGACTTTACACTTCCACACATCGATATACTGATAGACAGTGCAGCTAGATCAGTAAGTATTCATTTATGGATGGCTTTTCTAGGTATAACCAGATTCTTATGTCAGTCGCGGATAAAGCCAAGACAACCTTCATAACAGAGTGGGGCACGTACTGCTACAGTGTAATGCCATTTGGTCTCAAAAATGCCGGGGCCACCTATCAGAGAGCAGTGACCACTCTTCTCCACGACATGATACACAAGGAAGTGGAAGTCTACGTGGATGACATACTAGTAAAGTCTGATACTCGAGCCAAACATTCAGCGGTGCTAGAAAAGTTCCTCACCAGGATCGAGAAATATAATCTGCAATTGAATCCAGCCAAATATGTCTTTGGGGTCACTTCAGGAAAGATACTGGGGCATATTGTAAGCCAGCGAGGTATTGAGATGGACCCTGACAAAGTCAAAGCCATTTAAGAAATGCTGGCGCCCAAGACGGAGAAAGAAGTGAGAGCCTTTCTGGGTTCCCTACAATATATCAGTTGGTTATCGCCAGACTTACTACAGTGTGCAAACCCATCTTCAAGCCACTGAGAAAGAACAAACCAATGGTATGGAACGAATAATGCCAGATAGCCTTTGATAAAATAAAGGATTATCTGATGAATCCTCCAGTTTTACGGCCACTAATTCCCGGGAAGCCCTTGATTATATACCTGGCTATCGAAGACAGTGCAGTAAGGGCAGTGCTAGTCCAAGAAGATGAATCGAAGAAAGAGTATCCTATCTACTACCTGAGTATGAAGTTTTTATATTACGAGGTTTGGTATACTCTAGTAGAGAAGACATATGCAGCGATGGTCTGGCTAACAAAGAAGTTAGGACATTACTTCCAATCTTATCAGATCCAAGGAGTGGAAAAAGTTGATCCTATGAAGTACCTCTATGCAACACCAAGCTTAGTAAGAAAACTATCTAGATGGCTATTACTCCTATCTAAATTTGACATCGAGTATGTGACTTGAAAAGTGATCAAGGGTATAGCAGTGGAAGAGTTTCTAGCACAACAGTCGGGGGATTCTGATTATCGAGAAAACCTAGAATTCCCCGATGAACAACTTGCAACAGTTGAAGAGGAGTCAGCACAGAAATGGGTGATGTTCTTCAATGGGGCCATCAATAGAAAAGGGACAGGTCTCAGAGTGGTCCTCGTCACCCATGAAGGAGAGATAATTCCTTTATCAAAATGCTTGGAGTTTCCCGTAACTAACAACGGAGCTGAATATGAAGCTTATTTGTTCGGGATGGATGCACTGTGAAACCTCCAAGCGTCCCATGC
>CAOJCR015140958.1:0-12153 GCA_948330485.1 Euphorbia neoarborescens
GTCATATGTAAATATCGAAATATATACATGTAGAAATGCTACTGCCAGGTGGTTATATAATAATCAAAGGATTCTATTAAAACAAGAATGTTCCCTCTATTGAAAATCTGAACCTTATGGCTATGTGGCTACGGCCATATAATGTGTCTGATGTAATTATTTCTACTATTACGTTTTTGTCTTATAGGATAACAAAATTCATTTGGATGGATCTCGGGCTTGAGTACTTTGATCCTTATTTCTTTTGCTGAATTGAAACTTTCATCTAATTGACATCGTCAAATAGGTTAGGTTGCTTAATTGATTGGCTTAGTCAGTGCATCTTTTGATCTTTTGCAAGAGTTTCCCCTATAGTCTTATTTTGTTATGATCATCAAAATGAGGTTAGGTTGCTTAATTGATTGGCTATGTCAGAATATGTTTTTAGCATTTGCTAGAGTTTTCCTGGTAGTCTTATGTGTTGTATTCCACTATGGTCAATGCATGGTTTTCTCTTAGCATTTTCAAGCAAGTTGAGTTCAGTTAGACCTAATACTATTTCAAATTGTTTTCATCCACAAACTGATCACAGTTCGGCTATTATTTTGTAGCTTAATTGAATGTCTAAGTCTGAGCCTCCCTTGTATGAGTTCTAATTGGCGCTCAAGAAGTTTTACATATGAGCTATCAAAGAGATTCACTTCTTTGCATGATGATCAGTACACCATTGGTAAGTTTAATTTGATCTTTCCACCATTTATTTGCATATTGCTTCAGTATCTGATAATAAATTGAAAGAAGATCAACTCTGCTATAACGATAACAAATTTTTTAGTATACTGAAATATTATCATCTTGCGACAAAAAATGCTAATTGGTTTATTTTTTTTACCTTGAACCTTTGAGAGTGTTGAGTGACATCCAGTGAGGTGCAATAATTGGTTGTATAAGCTCTAATTGTTCCTTTTCGTTTGATCGGTTTTGTGAGCACGGGATTTTCCCCGGATCTGTGCTGAATCGGTATTTGTCAGCCTATAATGTGTTTTCCTGATAAGAAGCTCAAAATATATGATTTTATTATAAATTTGAAATTTCAAATTTAAGAAGATTTTTCACTAGACCAAACTAGGTTAATTTTGTTTATTTTGTATCAAAATTGTTCGTTATTGTTAGACCAGACCAGACTGTTTCTGTTTTTATTATCTGTGTTATATGTCCTTTTTATCTATATTGTTTGCTTTTGCTGTAATTAATTTTGTAATATTAAAATAAAATAAAAAATAATAATAGAAAAAAAATACAAAAAAATCAAAATTTGGTATGGTTAAAAAAAAGAGAAGAAATTAAAAGATGGGTGTGGGACCACCAAAAAATTGGTAAATTAAAAAGAAGTTGAAATGGGATGATGACGTGGTGCTTCATTTGGGTTTCCTTTTCATTTGTTTTTGTTTGTCCAAAGAACAGAAAAAGCGAGAAATTATTACATATGCCGGGTTCACCACGTGGCAATGCACCCAAATCAATAAAAGCTTGACATTTCACTCCAATCAGTACACATGTATTTATTGGAATAAGATGGCAAGATCATATTGGTTTGGGTCTACCACGTGGATATGTGCCCGACATATTGTATAGTTTTTCGAAAAAAGCACGGATGAAAAGGAGCTTTTGTTCAACAGAAAATGAAGAATTCTGAGACATGCGTAATTCAATAGAATGCAGATAGAAGGAGATGGATTTTGCATTTAGGTTCTTTCTTTTCTTTTCCCAATTTTGTCTAACAGATGCCCATAGAAGAAAGAGAAATCTCATGGATTTTAGCTAAATGCTCTGTGAAACGGAGAAAGGAGGATTGGCTGTCTACGGGACAGTTGTAGGTGGCAATTGACAGCAGATGAAAAGAGGCATGGGTCTGATTTTCAAGAGGAACTGCAATCTTTCAATTAAAGGGATGGAGAAGCAATTTCAATGGGGGTGAGGAACGAAAAAAAAATCAAAGGAGAGAGAGATATTGAGGGGGGAGGAGTCCTGGTTAAGTAAAATTTTAGACTGCCATTCCATAAAAATAGAGGGGGTTTTGTGTTGAAAAAATTAATGGGTTAGAAGAAAATTGAGAGCAAGAAATTCAAAAAAATCAGATAGAAGAAAAATCAATTGATAGAAAGTGAAATTAGGAGACTGCCATTTGAATTGGGACATAAGCCATTCGGGAAAAGAAAGAAATTCACAAAGAGAGGGTGATCGACAGTGGATGTTATGAGTGATGGGAACGGAGGAAAGGATCCTTCCAGTGATCTTCAGCTAGAACTTTAGGTAATCGATTCTTCCTTCTAATTTTGAGCTTTCATTCAAATATCCTGTGTTTGTCTGCATGATTGATTTTTACATTTGCATCTTGATTTTCTATCTATTAATTTATAATCATTCTCTTATTTTAAATTTTTGTTTACTTTTGCTCACTTTTTTGTTGTTAGATCCATTCCCGATTTCCATCTGCGTTTGATTTCCTCATTGCTATTTTCAATCAGTTTCTTTTTGCTGATTTCGTTAGAGTATCTCCGATGGATTTTATTTTGTTGATTTTCAATCGATTTTATTTTCCTGCAGTTTCCATTGATTTCATTGTTGTTTCGAATTGATTTCAATTTGGTTTTCGCTCGATTGATTCTTGATTGCTATCGATTCATATTGCTATCTCCCATTGATCTTATTTTGTTAATTTTCAATTTATTTTATTTTGCTGAGAAAATGTTTTGCTGTGTAGGTTCTGTAAAATTGCATTGCAATTCTGCTCTGTGATACATGTTCATTTAGAGTCACTACACCTTCTACTTGTATACGTGTTTAGGTTCAGTGAAAATATGTTGTAAATCTGAGATTTGCGATTTATGTTCTATTATGTGTTTTAATTTTAATTGCATTCTCTCTATTTGTGTTTAAAATGGCTTTCTATGTTTTCGTTTTAAATGCATTTTCTCTATTTGTGTTTGAAATGACTTTCTATGTTTACAGATTTTTGTTGGTGTTTAGAAATCAATTTGTATGTTTACAGATTTATATTTGTGTTTAGAAATCAGTTCGTATGCTTTCCCTTTGTTCTGTTTTGAATTGATATGTCTTCTTTTTCTTTTGTGATTTTCTCCATTGTTTGTTTTATTTCATTTCACTGTTTGATCAATTCATCTCACAGTATGAATTGTATTCTTTTGATGTACGTTTTTATAGTTTAAAGCAAATGAGTTTGCAATAGAATCTAGTTTGAGCCTTCATATCTTTTGCTTTCCATTTGAATTTGTTGCCTAGTATTAGATTTTGGTCTGGCTTAGTTGATCTGTTATGTGTTGTTTACAATTTGTTCTTTGATCTTCATTTTATAAGCAAAACTTTGTTTCTAGTTTTCCAATTTCAAATCTTTTTTTTATTTGACGAACTACTCATTCTCGACTTTGATTCGTGTTTTGCAATTATATGCAATGTTTCAAAGTCATTAAAAAATTTCTTTTCAAAGTTTTTTCTGTCTGAGCTTCTCGAAATTGGGATGAAATCTACAGCCTTCAAAGGCAAAATCTGAGACCTATTAAATCTCGAAACATGCATTTTTGCAATCTACATATTTTATTTTTGATAATTTTGAGTCTTTTTTATTTTTTGCATTTATTTTATTACTTGTGTTGTGTGGGATTGTTCAAGACCTAGATTTAAGTTTCTACAATTTAAATTTCTGTCCAATTAAGTATGTATCTAGAAAGCCGTACCGGGAAGTCGGTATTAGAGCCGCTAACACAGTGTATTGAAGGAAATGCCCCAAGTTTTCGAATATTTGATCCATTTGTGTGCATGTGAAAATAATAAAATTGAGCCAAATTGCTTTAAAGAAAAAATAAATTTTCAGCCCTATCACACGCGTTTCAAAAATGGTTTTTCAGGTGTAGTCGGATTAAATCTACCGGATTTATTAGACTACCCCCTATTATTTATGGTCCTGAGCTATCGTGTCTTCCCATTATAATGCATGTTCATTTCACGTGTCTTATTTAAGTTCAATGTGTTCAAATTATTTTTACCCGTCTTTATTATTATTATGTATGTTTATTTATTTTATTTTATTATCTTTAAATATTCATATGTTCTATGTATGTATAACCCCATTCTCCATTTTGGTTTGATTGTAAATCCCCCTAGCTATGATTTATTTGTTTGATTGGGTTATATAATTATTTTAATGTTTTGCATTTATTCACTCCTTTCATCGTATGCATGGTCACTATAAACTAAAAATAAAATCAATTTAGTGTTTTTCAACGAAAATACTTTGTTTTAAAATGTTGTCGATTTTCTTTAAAAATGACTTTTGAAAAAGGATAAGTAGATGCCTTGTTCGAACCTAAACTCTAATAAACGGTGTTGGATTCGTACCAAGGTTTCGAGCAACACCACGATTTAATTCCCGAAGGAGCTTGGAACCGGGTGGCGACTCCAGTTATTGTTTTTACAGATTCGAATTGAATTTCTTTAAATAATTTTTATGTATTTCTCTTTAAACTTATTTTTTCTTTTAAACAAATATTTTCCCTTTTTCAACTTTGATTTTCCAAATAAAAATCCTAAGTCCACGTTAACACATGTATTAAATTAAGATATTTCTCTGCAGAAATCTTATCTCGCTTTTTAGGCGAAAGGTGTTCCCAAAGAAATAAATCTTAATCGCTCAAGGAATTATTTGGTTTTCTGAAACCATTTTGAAAATCAAATCTTTCAAATTCTCTTCAATTAAAAAGGTCGTCTGCCATAGATTTGAATTTGTTAAATATGAGTATTTATGTTTGTTGTCTATATGTATCCGTTTTTTTGTTTGGATTGATATTGCATGTATCGAATTGATAGGTATAGTATAGTTAAATCCTAGTTGGATTTTCGGGTAAAAGCTTATATCTATATTCCGTGTTTCGAGTTATTTGCTTGAGGACAAGCAAAGCTTTAAGTGTAGGGTAGTTGATAAGGCCATATTTAACCTTATATTCTAGGTGTTGTTATGGTTTGATAACAGATAATTTGACTCGTTTCGTGTGTTTTTGTTTGTTCTTTCATGCATTTTCGGTTTTCCTTGCATTTAGGTCTTTTAGGTATATGTTGGTTATTTTTAGGTTTATTTGGGTGTTTCTTTGTTCTGAGGTTATCAAGACTAGGACTTGCATATCCTGACATGTTTGTTGAGCTGGAGTAAGTAGGGTTCGAGACCCGAAATGGGCATGAGCCGAGGTACATGAAGGAAGTCCAATTAATGTGTAAACGTTCACCCAACAACTTTGGAACGAATTTCAAGACTGTTGGAGGCCGATATGGGATATGCTTATTGGAAAAAGTTAAAGATTATTCTTTTAGCTTTATAACGGATCTTGAATCACCGGGTTTGGATCTTGTATGAGAAAGTTATGAGCAGAACACGACCTCATGGTCAGGCAGCACGACCTCGTGGCCAAGCAAGGAAAAATAAAGGTTTTGAAAGAATCTCAGCACAAGTTCATGCCTATCAGCAAGACCTCGTGGCCAAGTGAAGAAAAATAAAGAAAAGAGGCGGATTTTCACCACGAGTTCGTGGCCATGGGGCACGAACTCGCAGCGACAGACCTAATTGATGCAGACTTGTAATTTTGACAGTACTTGTTCCTTATTTGGTTGGGAGTATAAATAGAACATTTTTTCTCAGTTTTAGGGTATCCAGTATCTATTTATTTTCCTCTTCACCTCTTAGAATATGATTCTAAGCCTGAACAACAAGATTAGGGATAACTTGGCTCTTGGTTTTGGAGATTTCAAACATTAACTCTATTCCGACAACCAAAGTCTGGTTAGCGATACATTAAGGGCATATTTTCTTCTCTTTTCTGTTTGTTAACTAGTTGTGAATTGCGACAGTGAATTGGATTGATTTTTTCATTTTATTTTCTATTCATACTCATTTAATAATAGATTCAGTTAATGTGTGATTGGTTATTCGTCGCTGTAAATCTATTTGTTTCGTACTTCATGAAGGTTTAATCTTGTGTGTTCATATATACCGGTCTTATCAGGTCTGACATCTTGGAAATCGTAAGGAATTGACAAACCCACGAAGTTACAGACCCTTAGTTTTTGAACCCTAGAACTAATACTACCGTAAAAATTGGGAAAATAGGCTAGGGCCTTATAAACCTAAGTTTGCAAAATTAATAACTTTGCACGTGTTCTATTGATTCGTTAATATGCATTTATTATTAATCGGAGCTTCATACCATTTCATTCTAGGGAAGTACGGGGATCTGGACCACCATAGTTTGGAGTAGGGTAACTTAGATTTAGATTAATCATAAATTCAATCATTTATCCTCTCAAACAACTAGGATACCGAATAGATTGGTGCTTGTGGAATAAATCCCGTGGATTGACACCTGGACTTAACCATATTATTACTTGACAATGATGGGGTACACTTTCCCTAAAAGAAATGCTTTTAGTTGTTAACTTAAGCGCATCAGTCACTACAATGGTAAATACGATGGACTCAAATCTAAGAGAATAGTGGTTGAATACTGGAGCGACTCATCATTTTTATTATGACAAAAGGGTCTTTTCGAAGTCTGACACTCATAAAGAATTGAGAGAAACTTTATATGGTTGATGCAACCACATCCAATATCAAGGATAGAGGAACATTAATTTTGAAAATGAGTCACAAGAAAGAAGTAAAACTATAAAATGTAAGTATGTTCCTGATATGAGTATAAACTTGGTTTCTGGGAGCATCTTGAGTATTCATGGGTTGAGAATGGTTTTTGAGTTTCAAAATTTATTTGTCAAAAGGGGGTTCGTATATGGATAAGTGATATGAATGTAATAGAATGCTTAAATTCAATTGTGTCTCTTGTAAGACCAATACTATAAATAGTAATTAAAATGAATCTTCTTTTCATATGGCTATCTCATGTGATTTATTGCTTCATAAAGTTGTTCATATTAATTTTGATACGTTGCGACGTTTAATTAACTTAAATCATATTCCCTCATTTGTTATTAATAAAAGTAAAAAATGTGAAACTTATGTTGAGAAAAAAATATCAAGATCCTCATTTCATTCTGTTGAAAGGAATTCAAAACTACTTGATCTTATACATAAAAATATTTATGACTTTAAATTTGTTCAATCAAGGGAAGGATATAAATATTTTGTTACTCTCATTAATGATAGCATAAAAATACTATTTTGTATATTTGCTTAAGAGAAAAGATGAGGCTTTAGGAAAGTTTATTCTCTATAAGAAAGAAGTAGAGAATCAACTTAATAAGAAATTTAAGGTGATTAGAAGTGATCGTAGTTGTGAATACATAACACCTTTTTATGAGTTTTGTTTACAACATAGAATAATTCACGAAGTAACATCACCCTGTTCTTCTCAATCTAATAGGGTAGTAGAATGCAAGAATCGTACATTAAAAGATATGATGAATGCAATGTTAATCAGTTTTGATTTACCATAAAACTTGTAGGTCGATGCAGTACTATTTTCAAATTATCTTTTAAATAAAAAACCTCATAAAAATCAAGATAAAAGACCTTATGAATTATGGAAAGGTAGAAGACTTTCCTATAATTACTTGAATGTGTGGGGGTATTTTCCAAGGTAATGGCTCCATTACCTAAAAAATTAAAATAGGGTAAAAAATGATGGCTTGTGTATTTATTGGATATGCAAAACATAGTAATGAATATCGATTTCTTATGTCTAAATCCAAAAATAGTAAAGAATGCTTTAATTGAGCCGAATGATGCATTGTTCTTTAAAATTGTATTTCCATACAATCCTAATAATGAAGGGTTGGGATCTAAACAATCTCATGCAGATCTTGAAAATGATAGTCAAGATGGTCAACAAGAAGTTAATAGTGAACTTCAACAAATTGTTGTAGATAATAATGATAATTCTTCAAATGAAGATAAGGATGAGATACAACCTTGAAGAAGTAAGAGGGCTAGAGTGGAAAAATATTTTGGTCTAGAATTTTTAGGTTATAGGGTAGAGGATGAACCTCAAACTTATAGAAAAGATATAAATTCAACAAAAATTCCTTTATGGAAAGATGCCATAAAGAGTGAAATTGACTCCACACTGCAGAACCATAATTGGGAATTAGTAGACCTTCCTATAGGAATTGAACCACAAACTTCTAAATGGATTATCAAATGGAAAATGAAAGTTGATTGAACAATTGATAAATACAATGCTCATTTGGTTATAAATGGATATAGACAAAAAGAAGGCCTTGATTATTTTGATACATATTCTCATGTGTTGAGATTAGATCTATTAGAATGATACTTGCAATTGGTGCTTTGTGCAATTTAGAAGTACATAAAATGGATTTCAAAAATGCCTTTTGAATGGATATCTTGAAGAAGAAATCTATATAGAACAACTTGAAGGTTGTGTAGCTCCACATCAGGAAAGGAAAGTTTGTAAATTGGTAAAGTCTATATACAGATTAAAGTAAGCACCAAAGCAATGACATAAGAAATTTAATGATTCCATAATTGCAAATGATTATCAGATAAATGAATGTGACAAGTGCATCTTTGTAAAAACTTCAAGTGAAGGATATGTTATCTTATTTTTGTATATTAATTACATACTCATTGTAGGAAGAAATGACAATATGGTCAGAAGCACTAAAAACATGTTAAATTCATAATTTGACATGAAAGATATGAGACATACGGATGTTTTGTTGGATATTAAAGTAAAACACTCTCCTAAAGATCTTATATTAATGCAGCTACACTACATGGATAAGATATTGGGAAAATTCAGTAAAAATTATACCAGCATAGCCAGAACTCCTATTGATAATGGCCAACATTTGTCCAAAAGCAAAGGTGATAGCATAAACCAAGTGGAATATGCTAGAGTTATAGGCAGTTTTATATACCCTTGAAGTTGTACATGGCCTGATAATGCTTTTATAGTAAGATATTTGAGTAGATTCACGAGCAATCCAAGTGATAGTCACTGGAAGGCTATTATAAGAATACTAAGATATTTACCGTATACTCAAAATTATGGATTGCTTTATACGAGAGAACCAATTGTACTAGAGGGATAATCTGATGCTAGTTGGATAGCTAACGTTAAGAATTTAACGGTACTAGTGGTTATGTATTCACTCTAGGAGGTGGAGCAGTATCTTACAAATCTTCTAGATAAACGATTATAACCAGATCCACTATCGAAGCTAAATCATAGCTTTGGATAAATCCGGAGAAGAAGTCGAATCGGTAAGGAACTTTTTAGGGGATATTAAAAAATGGACAAAATCTATACCCATAATTTGTATACATTGTGATAATCAAGCAATGATTAAGAGAGTATAAAGTATAATAGAAAGTCGAGGCATATGTGTATTCGATATAATACATTTAGACAACTGAGCTCAACTGGATTTATCTCTGTTGATTTTGTATCAAAGGATAACTTAGCTAAGCAAAGGGTTAAATCGAGATCAAATTGATAAGACATCGAAAGGGATGATCCTCAAGCCTACAAATAAGGATTTGTATGGAGGAAAATCAAACCTTGTTGACTGGAGATCCCAAGATCTAAGTTCAATGAGATAGCCTAACTTCACAGACCTAGTGATGTCATTGTGGGGGAAACCCCTACCTATTCCTAAGATGTAAAGAGTGCCTAAATGGGTAAGGTTAATAGAATGCTTTTAATGGCTCTATGTGCTTTAATTGTATATGAAAAAGAAATCACCTATATAAGAGTGAAATGGGGTCGCTTTAAGGAAACTATGAGGCTTAGTTATTTGAAATTCTTGCAAAACCAAGAGATTTTCATAGTCATAATGAACATAACAATGAAAACCATAAAACTATGTTTGGTTAACATTTGTGTGAGGTACATTATCATTTACATAAAAAGCAAAATAGTTTGGATTTATTAGTCAGCCGGTCAGGTAAATGTACTTTTACAAGGAAAAGTTCAAATGTTGAAACCTACCTATCGTACCAGATGTTGACTTCAAAGCCTTTTCACCACTTCCATGTTTTAATATGTCCATAAAAATTTTATTAATATGGAGGATTGTTGGAATTTTTGGTATAATAGTGGTTACTGTATGGCAAAATTATAATGTGGTTAATGATTAAATTATGTCATCATATTCTATATTTCGTGATATTTTTAGTGAACTATTACATGTATAATTTTGATCAAAGGTGAATGAGAAATTATTGCTCAAAGTGAGATTGAGAGAGTTCTGTATGGCACAACACATTGCAGGATGATACACGAGCTAAGCAGCAGGCAGTAGAAAGCCTATGCAAGGTATATTGCAATAGCAACTTATGAAGGTCGCACTTGTGAGCACGGAATTTTTCTGGGCCAATGATAAATTCACTAACCTTTTGAACCAACATGTAATCTTTCAAGTTCAGAAGTATCAACATATATAGGAATGAGAAATTCAAAAATAGATCTTTGAGTTAAAAGTCAAACAGTCAAAAATGTTTTTCTATAAGTGATTATAACCGCACAACTATATATATAATCCTACAATTATAACTTTAATCGCATGATTTGATGGGGTTCCCAAGAGTTCACAACACAATGGAAGGTGCCCATTTAAAAAATTTCTCGGGCTTTCCCTAAACCCCGAGTATTGTCGAACTAGTAATATGGCTAAATATAAATTATCCTTTTGATTTCTAAGAAACCATAAAGGTAAAGTGCATAAAAATAAAATGTGTCCGCATACTCATAGTAATCTCATAAAAAATGAGATAGCAGGCCAAAAGGTACAAACCCACCATGCTCAAATGCATGACCAGATCTAGGCTCCAGAGCCGTGCTTGCGGGGCACCACATAATGGACGAATCAGGGATACCCCAACCATGCCCCCTCATCTTCTTTAACCATCCAATACCATTTTCTTACACAAAGAATGAGTTATAACCCAACAAATTATTCCACTCATTTATATAGTAAGAAAAACATGTCTAATGACATTTTTGCCCTTTGAAAAATAACCATTTTGCCATTAATAGCAAAACATCCATTTTGGTCCACACATTTAAGTCTAATTACATAACTAGCTTTTAACTTTTAATTTATTAAATTAAAATAACATTATTAATTAACTATAGGTTAAACTTAAATACATGTACTAATAGGTCCAAATTAAATTTATAAAAAATGTAATTTCTCTTGATTAATCACATAATAATTAATTTACGTCTATTAAATTAATTATGTAAAAGATAATATGTAAACTTTTTAATTAATTATTCACTCTACGTAAATCAATTAATTCAATTAACATAATAATAAATTAAATAATTACGTTCTATAAATTAATTAATTAAAAAAACTAGACTTAAAACACTATTAAATCTAATATGATTTAACAAATCATATTCATTTAATAAATTAATCCTTCCATGTACCACCTATCTAGAACCAACTCATCTTTGCGCAATATGGAACTGTCTTTATATTGGAAGTAGCCCTAAGAGCCACAGACTATCAGTGAGTTCTAGCACATGTATGATAGCCCCTAATTAAGACAGCTGAGCAGTCTCTCTCACATCAAGGAGATACCATCCTGATAGCTTTTATTTTATTATCCCTTGCCAATTGATATCAGAGTGTATACAGTAAGGGTCATGGCTCCAGCATCCCACAATGCTATCACTTTCTTAACCTAAAATGGAATGTTAAGGCAAATGAGTGCCCAATTCATTTGAGTATAACTATACACTTACAATCCCATTCCATCAAGTGGCCAATGATATCATCTTAGTGGGTATTGCATTGCAATCCTATCCAACTCATTGCTAACATAAAGATGTTTACCAGGCCACCCAACCATACTTGTACTTGGCATCCTACTACAGTCTCGTTTATTTTATCCCATGATATGTTAAAATGATCTAAAGTCTAAGGATAAATAAGCCATACCAAAAGAAACATTCTATAACGATGAAACCATATCATATAGACCACCACTAAATGGACTATTATCTAGCAAGTATACTAGGTCTTATATTGTAGTAAAATGGTGGTAAGAGTATCATATCCACAGGGAGCAGGAGACTTCTTACAAAGTTTCTTAGGAATTTTGCGAGTTTGATATCATGA
>CAOJCR015143423.1:0-11692 GCA_948330485.1 Euphorbia neoarborescens
GTCCTTTAGGCTGCTTCAGCGGATGAATAATTAGTTTTTTTTTTCATTTTTATGTTTTCTAATGACATACATGACAGAAAAGGTCTCTCTGTTGACATACATGGTTCTAACAATCTGTCTTGTTTCATAATGTATCATTTCATTTTTTCCATGTGCTTGCATTAATTTAGAAAAATCTCAAACATGAAATCCTGAACAAGACAATCAGCTCTACAACTCGAGAGAGAGAAACCTAAGAAAACAAACACGCCCAAAAATCCAAAATTTTTCTTTAGGTGGTTCTAACTAGTAAACACTCTGTCTGCAAGTCATAGGGTCAAAAGAAAACAAACAACCAAAGCAAAAACTAAAAATTTGAAAAAGAAACCTAAGATATAGAAAATACCCAGGTGACGAAATATATTTTTATAATCTGTCCACAAAATATAGGAATAGTAAAGGGAAACACATCTATCATTCATAAAAGGTTGGAAAATGAAATCTATTAGACCATAAAATTACAAATTAAAAGGAAAGAACAAACAATACAGTAGATGAAGATAGCAAGTATGGATCACCAATCAATGAATCGAAAAATAGCAGTATGTCAGCTTAGATCAGCGGCAAAAATAGTAAAACCTAAAAGATAAGAGTACATGAAAGAGTCTCATATAAATCCCAAGAAAAGTACAGAGGCCACATAAACAATTAAAATACGGCAACCCAGAGAACCAAACAAATAGGGAATGCAGAATATCTGGAAAGGACAAATCGATCCATTACAAAAGCGATCTGTTACAGTATTCCTCTGGAAAGGACAAATCGGTGGTCATGGAGTTCAAAACCTAGAAACTTGGTGGAGAATGGATAAAACACATACCTGAGTAATAGGGACAAAGAATACTTGAATCAGTCGTTCCAATAAGAACACGAGGAATGATGTAGAATTTGATCGATCAGACAAGACCGGACGATCAATCGGATGAAGGGGGAGGGTAGAGTTCTAAAGAGAGAAGTGCAGATTTATCCGTAACATCGAAAAAAATCCAGAAATAAGATGAACACAGTCAACATGCAGCAAGCTTAAGATTATGACATGCAAACTTAGAAGACATCAGCAGCAGAAGATTACAGAATTTTAAAAACTAACCTGATGTCGGTGAGTGCTATAGCAGCAGAGCAAGATATGAAAGACCTCCAACCTGTCAGAGACCGAAAACGAGAAGAGGATGTCCAACGGGAAGGGGAAGTGAGTTGGCAGTGACGAAGGAAGCGAGGGGGGAGAAGAATGAAATGGTTCTATAAAACGAAATAACCCTAGAACTTTCCCTCTTTTTTCTTATATTGTTAAAGTGTTTTCCTTCTAAAAGTCATTTATAAGACCCTTTTTTTGTTACATATATTGATAACACTTTTAATATTATTTTAATAATAGTTATCAAATATATAATATATATATATATAATTTTAATAATTAAAAATTTGAATTTAAAATAATTTAATTTTTTTGATACTATTATATCACTATTTTATATACTTTTATACAAGTGTCAGAATTTTAGTAATACCTCTTTTAGAATTAGTATCAGTACAATTTACTGTTACTGTAAAATCAGTAATCTCTGATACATATTTGTTGAAGTGAATTCAGCACCTAATCAGTGACACTATTTTCACTGGTATTACTAAATTAGTATCAGTGAAAGTCATTTTTCTACTAGTGCCCCTAACTACATTTTGTGAGTTTATCCTAAGATTTTTACAAGTAGTCTTACTGTGAACTCCTTTTCTGCAATTACTGCAGCTGTACAAATTCGTCCGCTTTTCTTTCTTTCCCATTTTGTTTATGATTCTGGTTGGCTCTGGTCACTCCTTCTTCCATTTATATATTGGATTAGCAATTACAAGGGGCCAGTAATCCTCATGGGCCAAAGGCTGAAAAGACTAATAGTAAACCTTCAATTCTCCTCTAAAAAATGCACATCGATAAAGTCCCATATTAGTAGTTGTAGGTGTTTGATAATTGCAAGTGTATATGAGCATGACATCCAAAATTTTGAAATTTATGATAAGAACACTGTTTCGCATCTAACTTCACAATCTGAATGTTTTTCCCTTTCTATTGTATGGTATCATATCTCGTTTGAACTTCACAGAGGCCAGTATGTGTCATTCGTCATACTATGACAATTGGCCTTCTGTGAGTACTTTATCAACATCTCTTTGCATAAAGGCATTATCCTTTCACCTTTCTCGATCAAGTTATTGTATTTACTGCGATGAGCTTCAAAATAAGCAACTATTTTACCAAGCGTATGTTCAACTATGCTTTTGATAGGGAACTGATGAATGCCCTTTATCATCCCATTCAAGAATTTACCTATATTTGTTTTCATATGACCACACCTATAACTATTGTTGTGTACTAAGCTTTACTTCTGAATTGGTTTTTCAGTAGCCATCGATATGCATCAGGGTTTAATTTACAAATGGATTCCATCATCTTGGTAAACTTACGCGGTTGTGCTTATGTACCTAACCTACATTGAGTTACATAGATTACCGTTAATGCAATATAATTCAATATAATGCAATATAATTCAATATAACTACCCTACTACACATACTTTAATAAATTACTCAATGATATCTCTTACCTTCCCTATACAATAGATTTTTCATTGTAGTATTATGGTGAGCGTGATTGTAATTACTGATAAAGTAGCAAAGGTAAAACCGATGATGCGCGTGAGGCTCTTTCTATAAAGAATTGTCATTATTCATTGTATACAGGATACCGGTATGGAGATCTGAAATGACTCCCAAATCGGCACATTGGGTAACATATGCCCTTATACACTCCATAAACTATTTCCAACTTCCATTTTTTCTTTTTTAACAATGGCAAATGCAATTGGAAGATTATGATTATTCCCATCCAATACCATTACAACCAATAGAACATGGTGATATTTCCCATACATAAATGTGCAACCAATTTGAATCATTGGTCGATAATGTTTGAAGCCTTCAATGCACGGTTTGAATAACTAAAAAACCCATTTTAAAATTTTGTAATGGCCATCTGTAGTATCATCTGTTATAATAATAGTGACTGATCCCTGGTTGTAATGGCATAATACAATAAGATATCGAATTAGAATATTGTATGATCCCTCCCATTTGCCAAAAATTTGTTCAATGTCATTCTTTTTCACCTCCAATGCCCTCTTGTGTGTAATCGTAAAATTATAGATGCTTTCACATGCTCAATTATTACATCGATGCTTCGAAATGGCTTCTTGGTAATCATTCTTAAAATTGAACTGGCAATTATCTTTCCATCCAAATTGTCATGGTCTTAAGAGACTCTATCGTTTATACAGGTATATAGACCATGAAGTACTATTATCATCCATAAACCTAGTTGTTTCTTCTTCTGTACTTTGAGCCTCCAATGATAACTTTATTCGTCCGACCTGCACTTTACAATCCATTTGTGTGGATGAGATTTGACCACTTTATAGGCAATATGATTCCTCATCAAATAGGTTTTGACTATAGCTTGAACTTCTTCTTTCCCGCCAAACACCAAGCCACACCTCAAACCAGATTATCCATCCCAAGGTGAAATTTCATTATTCATTTCAATGTGATATGGTCGTGCAAAATCATCCCCCTCTATTGCTGTATATGTTGGCCTAGGGAAACAAATGAAGAAAATGGAGCTATGAGGGGAATAATATTGCTTCCTTCTACATTATTAAGAGCTAGATTCAGATCCATCATTCCTCGTGTCACTGCAATAACATTATGATCATTTCCTACCTTTGAACTTTGACCATCATCACCATCAACAATTGATGCATCGCTTCCATCATCGTATGCCTCATACTCATCAACAAACTCTTCGTCTAATCATCATCATTTTCATTTGGTTCTACAGTTCTATCAATATAGTCACAAATTGGATCTTCCAACTAATCATCTTTCTCCACATTTTGGTTACTAATATTTGTCATGTGTTGGGATGTGGATGGTTCACCTATGCTATTTGCAATATTAAATGTATAAATAATGATAGATGATGCAAAATTACTGAACATTGTATTCCCCTCATTGCAAGAAGGGATATCCCATACAGAAAAAATTTCTGGCTGTGTGAAGGGTGCAGAGGATTCAATATTCAATGTCATATAAAAAATCAAATGAAATTGATGTTGTTTCTCTTTCACATCCAAATGCTCCACTTTCCAGAAAGCTATAATGATCAGTAGAGTGAGAAAATACTGAGTCACTCCTCCCATATAGATATCCACTATTTTGAGCTACATCATTCACAGCATCATTAATCTCGAACTCAATAAACAATTTCTTTGTATTATAATACAGAACGAGGCCAAAATTATAATGGATCATGTCTACACTATCTTGTCTGAATATATTTATATGTAACGTTGTATTTGGATATTGAGTGTTAGGATAATCATACACAATTCTTATCAGTCTTCCATTTGTACATAACCCAATCTATCTACAGATTCTTTCAACAAGCTTTGAGATGTTGATTTCTTTTTAATCTTCAATCGTTTTTGTATGGTGGTAGAAGTAGACATATCATAATAAAATACGTTATCGATAATCCCACCCTAATTGAAGATATAATATAAATCAATTTGCAATATATCTATTTATAATAATAGAGATTCCACATGAGGAGTTGGATTGGCACCCATTTGACCTAAGTAGGTATCTCAAATAGTCGGATAAACAAGTCACATCGGGTGACATGGCATCAAGCGAACTGGGTTTGTAAGGTGATAATTAAACCAGCTAAACTCGGTTTATGTACCCAATAAGGCAAAAAGGTACTTAGATCTAGAATCAGTGGAGCCATTAATAAAGCACGATCTGTTTCCTTATATATGTAAATTCATTTCTATTATGGACCCTTGGACTATTACAATCTCAATGGTAACTAAGTCTAAGAATGTTATATATAGCTAAGGCTCTCATCGAAAAAAGGTACATTATTATATTCTAACTAAGTTCTTAACAAAAGCTTAAACACTATTTCATAGAAAATCCCTAACTTAAGTATCGAAATGTCCTTCACCAGGACCACTGGTGTCACTTCTTCTTCTTCTTCTTCTTTTGGCGCAGGTCCTCCAATAAGAACGAAGAACAAAAGAAGGAGACACGTGTTTTTATTACAACCGAGCCTGGATTTCTACGGGAAACATTATTGGTTCAATGTACGTGGATCTGTGCATCATGTCAATAGATTCAGAACAAGTCTAAAAAATGAGATAAATTCCAAAAATAAGCAACCAGAATATGAAGATTTAACCAAGATTGATTCCAATGATAATCAGCACTAGAGAGCCCAGATCTCTCTCTTTGGAACAGATTATACAGAGCTACTCTATAGCATCGCAGCACGTGGATATATTACTGCAAGCAATAATGGATGGATCAACTGTTAATATGGCCATACCACCTAGAATTATGAACTCATCAGGCATAATTAGTGGACTGGAGGCCGATGGAACAGTACTGTAGATCAGTATAACCTTGTTTCATACCCATACCCTGGTGATATTGAAGCAATTATTAGATTCCTTAACGATGGATCAGAGAATCTGGTAATGCCATCGGAGACCCTGAGGATAGAATGTCGAAGTAGAGGAAACAAAAAATCGAGTGGAAATGTCGATAACTAGAGGCCAATGGCAAATTCGTACCACACTACTGGAGGATACCGATTCCAACTAATATACGATGCTTCGGGAAAAACCCAATACCAAGGAGGACAGCCCCCTTACGGGTTCATTCCTCCATAAGCCCACACGCACCCGACTAGCATGGGTGCTAATATGCTAGTGTCCGGGATAACTCCTCAAATGGTTACAACTGGAAACTTAGTCTTTGGAGAAAATGGAAAAGTTCGGTTTGAATTGTTGAAGTCCAGCTTAAGCAAGTTAGCCATATCATTCCAAACCCCACTATTAGATATGGGGGACCTACCTTTATCCAAGCAAATATTGGAGATGGTTCACGATCACAAATTTAAGCCTCCCCTATTGACAATGTATAGAGGAAAGATCGACCCAGTCATTCACATAAAAAAAAAATATGCTAGTTTGATGAATGTGGCCCATGCTGCTGAAAAATGCAAAATGTTCTCTTCGACACAGGATGCCCCATCTCACTACTGGTATGATAGCCTATCTCCCAAATCTATTCATAACTGGGAAGAACAGAAAAATAGTTTGTGGGATCTATTCCCACCACCACGGCCACCCAAGTTCTTAATGAGATTGTATAGAGTTCAGGAGAAACCTTGAGGGAATCTATCATTTGGTTCAACAAAGCATACGCGAGCATAAAGAGCCTAGAAACCAATATCGCCTACGAGGTCACTATGAGGAATACAACCATCAAAAGATTGAGACAAAAGTTGGCATATCAAAAACTGACTAACCAAGTACAATTAATAACCATCTATAAAGATTGTGTAGAAGTAAACGAGGTACGACCGGTTAGGCTAAATAGAGGAGCAAAGATTAGAGACTCTGAAGGATTCAAAAGAGAAACTCAAGATCAGGATAAAGACCACAGATTGAAAAGAAAGAAGTCATCTGAGGGAGAAAAGGACCATCCAAAAATGTTCTTCACACCCCTCCCCAAAATGCCTCCTTTAGCGAGGTCCTGATGGCTATCACAGATAGTGAGATAAGACGGGAGGTTAATCATCCGAACATAAAAATAAAGATAGACTTTTGGCTACGATAAGGAGTTGTACTATAGCTTCCAAGAGCCAATGGTCACCGTACTGATGATTGTCGAGTCCTAACCGAGGAAATAAAAAAGTTGATCCAAAGAGGGAAGTTGGATAGGTTCATCGAAAAAATAGAAGACAGATCAAAGAATCAGGTCATATAGGCGATAGAGAGGAAAGAAAGGACAGACCAAACAAAAAGCACATAGGAGTTATGCTGGTCATAACAAGCAGACCAGAAGTTGAACTGAGTTGGAAAAGGATCGGAACCAAGTCAAAAAAGATAGTAGGTAAATCTGATCCTAATAAATCTTTTTTTAAAGCTAACAAATATTGATCCAGGACATGCGGATGCACTCATCATAGAGGCGGACATGGAGTAATACCTAGTGAAAAGAGTGTTGATACACATGGGAAGTATAGTGAACCTAATTAACAAGCATGCGGTCAGTAAATTGAAGGTCCCAATGAGAGGATTCAACCCGCGTTCGTTCCCATAGTTAGGTTGGGAGGCACACAAGTCCCATTAGTAGGATAAGTCCTACTAAATCTAGAAGCGAGGGACAAAGTATACATGTACCGTTCAGAGGATCTATTCTTAGTGGTAGATTCAAAAATGACATACAATGTGATCCTAGGTTGATAGTTCCTCATTCCATCAGAAGCCATTATATCATGCAAACAGTTGGCTTATATATGCAATAGGGCACATCTATATGCAGGGAAAATCAACAAGTAGCCCAGAGAACATACCTAGATTCATTAAAAAATGAAGAAGAGGAAACAGAGGAATAACCCAAGGCAATCAAACCCATAGAAGACATAGAAAGTCTAGTCGTTACAAAAAAGAAATTTATCAAAATATCCAAAGATCTTGAAGTAGAAACAAAGAAAGCTATTATGAAGGTATTGTCAGAAGAAGAACAAGCCTTTTTGTGGACCACCAAGATTGTGTATCGACGGAGATAGTCAAGCATAGTCTGAACATAGATCCAATAGTCAACCTGGTAGCACAAAAGAAAAGAAGGCATGCATCAGATAGATAAAAAGCACTTGAGAAAGAGATAGCCAAGCTATTAAAGGTTGGGCATATGAGACCGATACAATATACAAAGTGGCTAGCCAATGCGGTGCTGGTAAAGAAACCAAATGGAACTTATAAGATGAGTGTGGATTTCATCGACTTGAATAAAGCTTGCTTGAAGGATTATCACCCATTACCTAACATCAATCATCTTGTAGATGCCACGGCAGGACATGTTATATATTTGATCTTAGATGCAAAAGTCGGATACCAACAAATAGGAATAGACCCACATGACGAAGAAAAGACTTCTTTCATTACCTATGAAGGTACATACTGCTATACAAAAATACTTTTTGCATTAAAAAATGAAGGTGCAACCTACCAAAGGTTGGTAAACGAAATCTTTAAAGAAAATATTGGCAAAATGATAGAAGTATAAGTTGATTAAATAGTGATCAAAAGCAAAAGCCTGATTGAGGATCCAACATATATCCGTGAAATATTTCAGATTTTGCAATTCTGTAGGCTTAAACTCAACCCATATAATTGCATCTTCAGCATCAAAGGTGGTAAGTTTTTAGGTTTCATGGTCTCGCACAAAGTTATTAAGGTGAACCAAGTACAGATATAGGCAATCATCAGCGTGAGCCTGCCAAGAAATCTCAACGAAGTTCAAAAATTGAATGGTAGAATCAACGCCCTAGGAAGATTCATATCCTTCTTGGCCAAAAGGTGCTTACTCTTTTACAGGGCAATCAAGAGAAAGCCTAAGTTCATTTGGGATGAAGAATGCCAGAAACTTTGAAAATCTTAAAGACTTTTTAGGATCCACTCCACTTTGAGTCAGCATAACAAAGGAGAATCACTATTTATATATCGAGCCGCTGAAAATGAGGCCGTATGAGCAGTTCTAATCAATGAGGAAGATTCACAGCAATTCTCGATTTACTATTTGAGCAAGGTGTTGAAGGATGCAAAAACCAGATACTCTCGCATAGAAAAGCTGGCAAAGACCCTAGTGTTCATCTTAACACGTCTCCGCCCCTACTTCCAAGCGCATACCATAGTGGTATGAACTAACTTACCCTTGAAAAAGGTATTACAGAGACTAGAAACATCTGAATAACTAGTTGAATGGCAGTCTAGCTCAGAGAATTTGACATCAGGTATGAGCTAAGAATAGCTACAAGGGCTGAAGTATTACCAAATATTGTAGTAGGATTTACAGGACTAGAACCCAGTCAGGCACTTTGTTTAAAAAAGTGGAAGGTCTACATGGATGGAGCATTTTCAGCCGAGGCAGTCGGCCTTAGTATTGACATTAGAGGGCCAAGCAAACTTAGATTTCAATACATAGTTAAATTACATTTTCCTATAACTAACAATGCTACAGAGTATGAAGCGATCATTAGAGGATTGGAGTTGATAAAAGAAATTTGTTGGACCGAGTAGTAATCCAAAGTGATTCTAAACTCACTACAAGCCAGATCACCTGGACCTTCCAAACCAAAGATCGCTCAATGGAGAAATACCTTTTATGAGCCCAATCTCTCATCGTAGAGCTGGAAGCAAAGGGAATCATATGGGGGATGGAAAACGGCCCCTGAGAAAATAATACAGAAGCAGACAGGTTGGTTAAAGCCACAGCTAACCCTTAGGATTGGCAATGATTGACATACCCCTCTCGAAAAATAGGATCGACCCAACAACAATAAGGAAGTGACTTTGTTGGTGGAGGCAAATAGCTCAGATTAGCAGACTCCCATTCAAGCTTATTTAGAGAAAGGCATCCACTCGAGAGGACAAGAAGGCGGCAGAACAAATAGTGACGAGGTCAGCCAGATATGCTACAATGGGACAGGAGCTGTTCAAGAGATCCTTTACATTACCATGGCTGAAATGCATCCCCAGAGAAGAAGGGGAGTATATCTTAAGAGAAATACATGAAGGTATTTGTAGATCACATCAAGGGGCCTCCACCATTATAAGAAGAGCAAAATTGGCTAGATACTTTTGGGAAAACATAGAGACAGATGCGTCAAAATACACAAAGATGTGTTCTGATAAGATCAGTTTAGACCTTATATTCTTGATATAAGTCGGAATCATTTCGTGATGTTTTATTGTGTTTTGTGTGTTTTATTGAGTATTTTAGAGTATTTTTTTATATTTTTATCTTTTAGTTTGTTTTGTATTCTTTTGTGCATTTTTTGTATAGTTTGGTTCTAAGTTTAATGATTCCTATGTATGTGATCATATACATTGGTGTCGTGATGTGTTTTTATGTCTATGAGAGACAAATATAAGGATCCAGAGATAAAAGCGGAGCATGGAAGTCATGGAGGAAGATTTCTAAAAGAGGGCAGAAGATTGACATGACCTCATGTCATTATGACATGTCGTGTCACTAAAAGAAGGAAAAGAGCTAATTTGGCAGAAGCCTGATACGACCTCATATCATTTCGACATATCATGTCAGGTGAAGTTTTGAAGATAAAGAATCGGACAGAATGACGACACAACCTTGTGTCATTTTGACATGTCGTGTCATAGGAAATTTAAAGCTGGAAGAATTTGGCGGAGAGGTGACATGACCTCGTGTCATTCTGACACATTGTGACACCTATGATTACAAGAAAGAAAAATTTAATAGAACCATGACACAACCTTATGTCATTTTGACACGTCTTGTAATGTGTAATTTTTCACATATTGCTGAATAATTATTTCTTTTTTAAGACTCTGTTATTAGATGCTATTTATACTCTTTGTATTAGGTTTTTATATTTATAAGGGTAAAGTTCAAAAGAGTGCTTTGTGGATTGACCTTTTATCAAAAGAATGACTGTGGAATTTTTTGTATCAAAGGGGTGGTTGTGGTTTTTCTCCGCTATAAAAAAAGTACAATGTGGTTTGACATTTTATCAAAAGAAGGATTGTGAAATTTTTTTGTATCAAAATGGGTGTCTGTGGTTTTTTTCTTTTTCATTTCACACATACGATAAGTGTTAAGAATCCCACATACATTCATTTTATAAAAAAATTGGACTGTAAAACTTTTTTGATAATGGAGCAAAAGCACAGACACCTGTTTGATACAAAAAATTCCACAGTCCTTCTTTTGATAAAAGGTCAAACCACAGGACACTTTTTTGAACTTTACCCTATTTATAATCTTCGAATTGTTTTCTCATCCTATTTTTAAGAGAATTTGAGATTATGATCTTTTCTTGGCTAACGTTCTATGAATGAAAATCTTGTAATGAGACTTTGCTTCAACGATTAATTGCATTTGAATTTCTTGATTTTTAATCGGATTTATTTGTCTTTCGTACGATGAATCTTCCCCTTTTAAGAGGAGTCGTCATTCTATGGTTGGATTTCATCGACAGAGGTTCCCCTTTACGGAATATTCAATTGCCAAATTCTGGTTATTCAAAGCACAAATGGAATAAGTTCATCCTTAATCTTCTTTGTCTTTGTTTATACTTGCTTGAATCGCGACTGATATTTTGTGATTGTAATCCTTATTTTCTTTCCATCTCTATTAATTCAATTTCTTGATTATTATTTGTGGAATGGTTTTACTATCTGAGTTTGATTTAATAAATTGCTTTTGCTAGTCTTATAAAATCCTTAATCTATTCGATAAATATTCATAATGCGACCTAGCTTCACAACCAGGAAACTAAAGGTCTAATAAACCTGGGAACTTAAGTGTTCTTATTTTTTATTTTTTAGAATTAGATGATCCCTAACTAAGGAACAAATTACCTAAGGACTAATAAAGGGAAAATCGATAGCTGGTGAAATAGTATTTTTAATCTGATCAGGGATTGAATTTGGAAATCTATATTTAATCATTGAATTGTTTAATAGAATTCATCACCATTTGTATTCGTTGA
>CAOJCR015149131.1:0-10430 GCA_948330485.1 Euphorbia neoarborescens
CGGGTGGAATTCCTGGCAACTCTTTCGAGAATACATCAAGATACTCTCGAATAACAGGAATATCCTTAAGCTTCGACCCTTCTGAGATATCCTTCACTCTACACAAAAACACCATTCTTCTGCAGCTTCCTCATCTTTAAAGCCGAAAAGATCTTCGCAGAAGTCTTGAACTTGTTGTTGGAATAAGAGTTTCTCCTTTCCTTGTGGTTTCTCAGCACCACTTTTTAATCCCTACAGTGGAACACAGCTCGATATTTCTTAAGCTAGTCCATTTCGAAGATAACATCAAATTCCTCCATAGGGAATTCCTTCAGACTAGCAGTTAATTCCATCCCTTTGATAACGACAGGGACATCGAGGAAAGAACGACAACAATAAACACTCTCTCAATTAGGAAGAGAGATCATGGATTTCACAGGTATAAAAGAAGTCATATTGGCCTTTCGAACGAAGGCAGCAGATACACAAGAAACAAATGCACCAGTATCAAACAATACATAAGAAGGAAATGAGTTAACAAGAACACTACCTGCAATGACATCTGTATCAGCATCTTCCTCCTCAGTCTCCATCATGTTATAAACTCGATTGCGGATGGGGGTACCCCCACCAGCATTCAGCCTTGCTTTAGCCATATCAGGATTCTTAGGGCAGATATATGACCTATGCCTTTCACCATTGCAAAAGAAACATTGAACATTAGAACCATCACAGTTCTTCTCTAGGTGCCAGTCTTTCTGACATCTGAAGCACTTCTTTGGGCAAGAACTAGAAGTCTTAGTAGCTTTCTTCACAGGAGCAAACTTTGGCTTCTAGGCATCTGGATGAACAAAGGGTGTTTGCTGGGGCCTCTTGGCAAAGTGAGCACATCTGGCAGCCTCTTCCTCTTAAATCGAGGCATACACACTGAGGGTAACCTCATAAGCTTTCTGAAAAGTTGCCACACCAGAACAAAGCACATGAGTTCTAATGTGGGGGTCCATCCTCTTCACATACAGCCTAACCTTCTCAGCCTCATCAGGAATTCTAGTAGTAGTGAACTGGGATAGTTCAGTGAATTTATCCATATATTGCTGTACGAACATATTCCCTTGAGCTCTTCCAGGTAAAAATGATCTTTTACCTTCGTAGCAAACTGCTCCCAGCCAAAATCAGCATTTGTAAGTGATGGGCGATTTTCGTGCATATGATTAAGGTATAGATTGAAATACAAACATTCATATTTATTAAGTTCAATAGCATAATAATCGCTCACTACCGTAAGTATATGGATTGCCCAAGTAATATAAAACGGATTTCTTAAATCCGAGTATCGAATCCCATGAGAAAGAATGGGTTACAGAAGAACTTATAACTTCAAACATTGTCTATGGAAATGTAAAATGAGTTTTTAATAGTGAACAATCCAAACATCGATTCCCAACTCATTTGCAAAGCCTAGGAATTTCTCATTTCAACTCTTAATACATTTCAATCTCATATATATACAATTGCATGCTATAAATATTTTCTGGATTCTTTTCCCTCGAAACACTTGAAATCATATATTAATTCATATATATGACATAAAACAGTCATCTTTTGATTATTATGATGACAAACATCGAATCTGTGATGATTAAATCGATCCAATTCATGCAACACATGAAATAATCCTGAAAGTATCCTTTGATTATTGTAATACTTCCAAAACCAGTCCGAAATATAGCAATTAACCACATGTATAACATGGAAGCCTGAGTTGAGACGAGGGCTGGAGAACGAGTTGAGGGAGCAAGATGCCAGAGGCACTTAAGGTGGTGATCGAGATGATACAACTATAGATGATTTGATCGCTCCTCACAGATCAAGGAATCGAGCTGGAGTGGTACTTCTAGCTATGAAATTTTTATCGTTTCGTGCTTCATAAGGGTTTATTATAGTGTGTTCATGTAAGTTGATCTCATCAGGTCTGACATCCTAGAAATTGTAGGGAAGTGGCAAACCCATGAACTTACGAACCCTTAGTTTCTGAAACCTGGAGCTAGTACTACTGTGAAATATCGGGAAAATAGACTAGGGACTTATAAACCTAAGTTTATGAAATCAACAACTTTGTATGAGTACCATTGATTCATAAGTTGGTTTTTTTATTAATCTGAATTTGATATCATTTGCATTCCGAGGAAAAACTATGGTCTGGATCACTATTACAACATCCTAGGTCAGATCCGCTGGCCCCATAGACCACCACGAGTCTTTCCAGCATGCTTTATCCTCACTCGCATGCTTCTTGGAAATCACTTCCAAGGAGGTAACCCATCCTAGGATTTTCCAAAGTCAAGCACGTTTAACCTTGGAGTTCTCTTGGAATGAACTACCGAAAAGAAGATGTATCTTGATGGTATAGGTAGCACATATCAACCATTATAAGCACGTTCTCGACTGTATCGTCCCATACCAGTACAACCTCAAAGTCACTCGCCCTCTCGACTATACCATCCCATAACATTATAGTCTCGAATACTCTTTTGTTCTAGTGTAGTTTGATTCATTTCTATCCCCATCACTATCCCGCAGGCCGATCCTTACTCAAGTCTTCCCACCCTAGCGCCATCCAATCGGGACCGAGTCGTTATAGGCCTACCAACTTTTGCCTGGTTCTTCCTCGAACCACACCATACTGGTAGAGGGCTAGCTCTGATACCACCTGTAACATCCTGGGTATGATCAGCTGGCCCCACAAACCACCACAAGTCTTTCCAGCATGCTTTTTCCTCACTCGCATGCTTTCTGGAAATCACTTCGCAATAGGTCACCCATCCTAGGATTTTTCAAACTCAAGCACGTTTAACCTTGGAGTTCTCCTTGAATGTGCTATCCAAAAGAAGATGTATCTTGATGGTATAGGTAGCACATATCAACCCTTATAAGCTCCTTCTCGACTGTACCATCCCATACCAGTACAGCCTCGAAGTCACTTGCCCTTTCGACTATACCGTCCTATACCAATATAGTCTCGAATACTCTCTCGTTATGGTATAGTTCGATTTATTCCAGTCCCTATCACCATCCCTCAGGCCACTCCTTTCTCAGGTCTTCCCACCCTAGAGCCACCCGACCGAGATTGGGTCTTTATAACCATAGCTAGGAGTAGAATTAATTTAGATATAGATTAATTATCTTCAACTTTTTATCTACTTAAACAACTAGGATACAAACTAGGTTGATGTTTATGGAATAAATCCCATGAATTGGCACCTGGACTTCACCAAATTATTGCTTGACAATGATGGGGTACACTACCCTTGAAAGAGATGCTTTTAAGTGTTAAGTTGAGCACCGTCAATTTTTAGCACTGTTGCTGGGGATTTATTTTCCTGCAACATTGAGCCAAAGGTCGAATGTTGATTTGAGTATTGTTTTGTTTAATTTGTTTATTTGTGTGATTTTATTTTATTCAATTTTTTTGATTTTATATAGAGTGTATGCAAACTTGCTGTTTTCAACCTAACTTTTTGATTTTTGATTCTAAAATTGAACGTGTTTGATGCAGGTTAAGAAGAGGATATGGACTCCAGAATTTGCATATAGAAACTGACCAATAGAGAGCTGAGATGGTGCGCTTTCAGGCAAAAGCGAACAACTTGAGGCCAAATATTTAGAGAGAGATACATGGAAGAGTGAGTTGAGATGAGGGCTATTGAACGAGTTGAGGGAGAAAGATGCCAGAAGCAATCAAGGTGGTGATCGAGATGATACAACTATAGATGATTTGATCGCTCCTCATATCAAGGAATCGATCTGGAGTGGTACTTCTAGCTATTGCAGGCAATAACTTTGAAATGAAGATAAGTATTATTCAACTGGAGCAAACAAATAGCCATTTTAGTGGGGGCATTTTAGAAAACCCAAGAGATCATCTGGATCGATTCCTAATGGCGGCTGACATTGTAAAGATGAATGGAATACCTCAACACGTCATTCGATTGAAGTTGTTTAGCTGTAGAGTGGTATAAGTCCCTTCAGCCCGATTCTATATCATCTTGGGACCAGATGGAGTAGCAATTACTTGCTTATTACTTTCATCCCTCTAAGACGGTCCAATTAAAGAATGAGATTAATGCATTTCACCAGTTTGGAACAAAACCCATAAATGAGGCTTGGCAGCGATTTCAAAGGCTGTTACGGAATTATCCTTATCACAACTTGCACAATTTGATTAGGTAAGTATCTCTTATCACGGATTAACTCCTACTAACTGTGCACTTATGAATTCTTGTATAGGTGAGGATATTTTCAAGAAGTTAGCTATACGATCTGAAGAACTAATTGAAGAAGTGGTGAGGAAAAGCACGATATGGAAGGATGAAGTGCCATCCTGTAGAGAGGTATATATGGATTTGGCGGGATATCATAACCCTGCCATGGATGAGATGAACCAGAAGATGGATATGATGATGGCCAAAATGAACTTGAATAAGTTGCAGCGACTAGTGCTATATATAACATGCGGAGGTCATCATCCAATCCAGGAGTGTCGAAGAGGTGATCCATTTGCACAAGAATCAGAGCATACAAATTATGCAGGAGGAAATTTCAGGTATAACAATTCTAACTCTTACAATAACTTGTATAATAATAATAATTATGGGAGAAGATTTCAGCAACAAAATTTTTCTTATGGAAATAACAAAAATTTGCTGAAACCTCCTCCCGTGTTTTACAATAAGCACCAAAATTAGGGGTAAGGTAAGGCCATAATGCTACGATATAACCAACCTCTACAGTTTTCGGCTTCCCCTCTAAAGCAAGATGATGTTGTTATGTCTTTACTAAAAGGCATTTCAGCTAAACTTATGGAGAACTCAGCTAGACTTGTTGATAACGAGGCATACTGTAGAGATTTGGGTAATCAAGTGTCTTAGTTGAATAGATAAATGCAATAGAGGCCTTCAGGTAATCTCCCTAGCACTACCGAGCAAAATCCTGACAAAAACCCAAGGGAGATAGCCTCCTTAATCACTATTGTGAGTGGTAGAAAGGTGGAGGCAATAAAACCTAAGACTAGCAGTCAACCTCCATCACTACAGGTAAGTATGTGGCCGGGAGAGGTAAGCGACCCCGACCCATATTCTAAAACTTCTTCTAATGTACTAAATAATGAGAAAACTTCTGATCTAGTTGGGGTTTATATTCCTAAATTGCCTTTGCCTCAATGAGTTAGACAACCCCAGCTCGATTAGCAGCATTCTAAATTCCTTTTAATTTTTAAGAAATTGAAAATTAATTTACCATTACTCATAAGAAGCCAAAATATGCTAAATTTTTTTACGGAGTTGCTTAGAGGTAAGAGGAAGTTAGAAGGAGAAAAAGTGGTGACATTGACGGCGGAATGTTTAGCTGGAATAAAGAATAAGCTTCCCCCTAAGTGAAGGATCAAGGTAGTTTTACTATTCCTTGTAAAATAGGGGAGCTGAAGATTGCTAATGCACTATGCGACTTGGGTGCTAGCACTAGTCTTATACCCTTCTCAATGTTTAGGATGCTTGGATTGGTAACCCTGAAACCCACCATGATGACATTGCAACTTGCTGATGGTACAACTACAAAACCATATGGACTCTTGGAGGATGTGCTAGTGAAGTTAAATGAATTTGTCTTTCCTACTGATTTTGTGGTTTTAGAGATAGAAGACGATTCTATAGTTCCATTATTGTTGGGGAGACCATTTCTTGCAACGGGAAGAATGTTGATTGATGTTAATGGAGGTAAGGTGATCTTTTGGTTAAAAAATAAGGAGGTAATATTTGATGTATACAATTCATTGAATGCTCCTTTCGATTCAGAAAATTGTAAATTTTTATCCTCTATTAGTCCTACTGATGTATGTGTTAATGAGAAATAATGTAGTAATTCATCTAGCGCTTTAAGAGGCGATCTTAAGAATATAAAGAATAAAGTAGTTGGAGTGAACAAGGATGGAGAAAAAGGTAAGTTC
The DNA here is from genome assembly GCA_948330485.1 of Euphorbia neoarborescens. Lineage (NCBI taxonomy): Eukaryota > Viridiplantae > Streptophyta > Magnoliopsida > Malpighiales > Euphorbiaceae > Euphorbia > Euphorbia neoarborescens. The sequence continues at coordinate 5,981 of CAOJCR015149131.1, forward strand.
AACAAGCTGGAGAGAAAGGTTGAACTGGTGCAAGGTTTGCCCTTAGCAATGCCTCTAACAGTAAAGATGGACGTTTTACCTGATGCATAAGGTGAAAAAGGAAAGAAAAAGAAGAAATAAAAAATGGGAGAAAAGTTGATATAAGGGATTAGCCCGTTTATGCTTACCTTGTCAATTTAAGTATTGCTATATACATGAAGAATGATAGGATGGTTTGCATATAGTGGTTCAAACTACTGCTCATATTTTCAATATATGAACCGTGATTATGGCTAGGAACATAAGATGAGCAACACAACAAGACACACTTTTATACCTTTTTGTGCTAAAGGTAAGGTTTTAAGCCTAAGGACCATTTCACATCTGTCCTTATCATAGTGAGGGTTAATCAAGCATTGTACACTAGATCATAAAACTCATTGTATATTTTTCACTTGGCATCGTGAGCTTAATAAATGGAGACCCTTAGGATTAACCATGCGTACACACACAATGCACTTTGTCAATTTTAATCTTTCTAACCTTGTACGTTAATTAACCTCTAGAATAACCCAAATTGATCTTGAGCCATTTTATTCGTAGCCACATTACAGGCGAATGCCTTTCCGCTATAGCAAAACTCTAGTCACTTTGATTTTCCTTTCAACCCATCCTCTCCTTTGTTTTGAGTTAAAATTGGTTAAAGAATCTCAATCTGTATTCTTGGGTGGGTTCTTTAGTATCTATATATATTGATCACTTTTTTCTAAAAAAAAAGAGAAAAAATTTTTTTGTTCGAAATAATAGCAACTAATCATTTATAGTTTGAGGTGGGTTCTAAAATCTGTAATTCATTTGAATTTTCGGTTTCTAAAGTACTTAATTCATAAAATTCTTGTCCGAAATATTGACAGAACTTTCTCTCCCCTTTGGTTTCCTTGTGATCTCTTATGATTCAGATTTTCTCCATTCTTTTATCCAAATTCATAATTTATGATTGTGCATAAGTGTAGGGTGATTTACCTTCATTTTCTTTTCATATCCATTTTTTTATATATACCTAGTTGCTTGTAAAAAATGAGAAAAATAAGTGATTTAATGTTGTTTTCACTTTACACCCGTTTTTAACAAATTTATGTTTTTAAACTTGAATAAAGGTGTTATAGACCCAAATTGACTTTTGACAGACCTAACCCATAACCTATAACTTTACAACCCCACAGGTTCTCTGATTTTTTCCCCTTACCAATAACTACATTGAGATTACCATTTGATCACTATGTGATGTGTATTTTGAATGGTTAAGTGTGTATTTTGTTTTACCTTGAACGTTTGAGCGAATTGAGTGACATCCAGTAAGGTGAAACATTTGGTTGTATAAGCTCTAGTTGTTCCTTTTCGTTTGATTGGTTTATATTTGTTAAATTTAGGTACCTATGTTTGTTGTCTTTATGTATCCGTTTTGTTGTTTGGATTGATATTGCATGCTTGGAATTGATAGGTATAGTATAGTTAAATCCTAGTTGGATATTCGGACAAAAGCTTATATCTCTATTCTATTTTTTGAGTTATTTGCTTGAGGACAAGAAAAGCTTTAAGTGTGGGGTAGTTGATAAGGCCATATTTGACCTTACATTCTAGGTGTTATTATGATTTAATAACAGATAATTTGACTTGTTTCATGTGTTTTTGTTCCCTCTTTCATGCATTATCGGTTTTCTTTGCATTTAGGTCTTTTATGCATCTTTTGGTTATTTTTTGATTTATTTGTGTGGTTTTGTTTTTCTTTAGTCTGAGGTCATTAAGACTAAGGATTTGTATATCTTGAAATGTTTGTTGAGCTGGAGAATGTAAGTTAAGAGGCCTGGTTTGGATGCGAGAAAGATGTATGCGCGTGAAATCCGAGTTTTGTGCTTAATTCTTCATAATATTTGGAACGAATTTCAAGGCTATTAGAGGCCAATTTTAGAGATGATTATTAGATACATAATCGGAGATCATTCTTTCAGCTTTCTAACAGATCTTGAATCACTAGATTTAGATGACGTATGGGAAAGTTATGGATGAAACAAGTAAAGCTTCACAGTGGCAGAACATGACCTCGTGTTGGCCAATACGAGCTCGTGTCCAAGCATGAAGAATGGGAAGAATATCAATATGACCTCGTGTTGGCCAACACAAGCTCGTGTCCAGTTACAGTTTTTTACGAAAGAGCAACACGAGGTCCTGTTGGGGGACATAAGCTCATGTCGGGGCTTATAAATGATGCAGATTATTATATTTTTTAGGATTCTTTTTTCCATCCTAAGTGGGGCTATAAATAAAACATTTTTATTCATTTATAGTCATCCAGTACGTCTGTAACTTTCTCTCCCCCTCTTAAAAACATTGATTTGGATTGAAGAACTTGTTTGGGAGATTAGATTCAAGTTTTGTTGAGATTTCATCTTTGATTCAATTCCGACTGCCAAAGTTTGGTTAGCAACATATCAAGGGAAGATTCTCTTCTTTTGCTTGTTTGTTAACTAGTTGTGAATTGAAACTGAGGTTTGAATTGATTGTATCATTTTTTATTCGTTCATACTCTTATCAATAGTATATTCAATTAATGCTTGAGATGTTCTTCGTTTGTACGATTTTCATTGTTTCATGCTTCATAAGCATTTAATAATGTGTGTTCACATAAGTTGAGCTCATCAGGTCTGACACCCTGGAATTCATAGGGAAGTGGCAAAACCTAGAAGTTACGGATCCTTAGTTTCTGAACCCTAGAACTAGTATTACCATGAAATACCGAAACAATAGGCTAGGGACTTATAAACCTAAGTTTGCAAAATCTACAATTTGCATGAGCTCCATTGATTCATAAGTTGGTTTTTATTATTAACCCGAGTTTCATATCATTTGCATTTCGAGGAAATATAGTGGTCTGGATCACTATAGTTAGGAGTAGAATTAATTTAGATTTAGAATTATCTTCAACTTTTTATCCGCTTAAAGGACTAGGATACCGAGTAGGTTGATATTTGTTGAATAAATCCTGTGGATTGACACCTGGACTTCACCAGATTATTATTTGACAACGACGGGATACACTGTCCCTAAAAGAGACACTTTTAAGTGTTAAGTTGAGTACCGTCAACACATAATAAGTGTGGACCCACACATTTTTGTGGATCCCACACTAATATGTGTGGGGCCAAATATGAGGCATACGCTATTTTGTGTCGAGGTACACAATAAAATTTCTCTACTTTGTTGATTCGAATTTTATTATGGTTGTAGTATGCATAATATCCCACTTATGGGTCTAAAGGAGTTAGATATTGCATCAATAGTGTCTTATTTACATCATTTATAAAAAAGGATATTGTACCTATGTGTGGAGTACTTTTTTGGTATTTAAAATACAAGATCCAATGAAAGGCATGCTTATAGAGTTTTTTTTCAACCGAAATGATGAATATTATGTTGTTTAACCTTATTTGAAAAATGATGGAAGATTTTTTTTCAAGAGAAAGTTTAAATTGTTGGAAAATGCATCCCAGAACAAAGAAGGTTAAATTAAGCCAAACTAGAACAAACATTGAGCGAACCCTTCCATATCCAAAAGATGAAATAGCTAGCTCATCTTTGTTGGAGAGGAGCCGAATATCTCATTATATAAATAAACCTAATCTATGTTTAAGAATTTTTACCTTATTTAAGGTTGGTTTTCTTCCTCGTATAGAGGCGACAATTATTATTCTAAACCTTAAAGAGATCTAGAGAGAAGTAATGTTTCATTTCCATAAGATTTACATCACAAGTTTCCAAAGGAATCCATTTAAGTCTAACTACCAAACTGTTATGCATAAAGATTTAGATTCTTCCATAATTCGTTATACGTCTATATAATACTTCACTAATCAATCGAATCTATGATCAAATCCATGTGTTCAGACAAATTGCTTCATTTCATTCAACCATATCTGTTCCCACAATTGTCAGCGGTGATTCTCATCCAATCTGGAGCGTAATACAAAAGGTAGATCTCTTTGAGAGGCTACGCAACTCAACTTGTGACGAACCGAGTTGTAATCACAAATGCATTGGTGGAAACAATGCACTAAATTGGATCATCATGAAAAATTTTAAACTTTCAAAATTGTAAATCAAAGTTATAATTATTCCATACAGTCAAATTAAAAATTACTCCAAAAGTACTAAGTTCCAACTAACAACTCTCAAAATTTTAAACAAAAAGAAATCCTAAGCATCTCCTTACGGCCCAAGCGTCAACATCTCAATCATAATCAGCAGTACCTGAAAAAAAATTGTCACTTCGTGACGAGCAACTAAACAATCCATATGCCAAGTTCAAAATTTAAATACAAAATATTGACATATCGAGAAAAATATGATTTCAAAATAACTCAAAGACATATAAAGGGACAAACCATAAAATTCTTTTGGCACAATAACAATTAGA
>CAOJCR015150491.1:0-10972 GCA_948330485.1 Euphorbia neoarborescens
TATGTGAAGTTTTTTTATTTAATTGAAGATTGTAAAAACAATAAGGTGATCATTATTATGCTTGGGCTGAGTATGGATGTGAAGACAAAGAGGCAAACTAATGAGAAAATCAGAATCGTCACAATTCAATCTCCTCCTAAACCAAAAGAAGAGAAGTAAAACCAAAATTAGGTAATCCCATCGTTTCTACCAACCGATTCCAAAAGTTCAAATTTCTAATATAAACCTACTGAAAGTATTCATTTTGCAATGAAAACAAAATTCGCGTTCAATGCAATATATATACAAAATTAATGCATTCAAAATACCAAATTATCATATCTATAGAAAATATCTCAGATTATCAATATAGACCAAGAATGCCAATGCCCATGACCGAATTCATTTGGTGCCACTTCTATCTTAGAACAGGCATTCATATTAACTCCTCCCAATTATCCCCGATCTGCATTTGTGTTATTTACAAAACACAGAGTTTAAAGGAATACAAACGATGTACAAAAGGTAAAGAAGTGAGCTCATAATTCGATTTACAGAAATGATTAATCAGATTGCGAAACGTATCAAATAGTTAGTAAAGTACCTGTTTGGATCTGTTCAAGAGACGGGATGGAAAGGCCATGACTGAAGCTTCAAAAGTTTCGCCTCTTCTTCTTTGATCCTTCTATTTTTCCTCTAGGGTTTAGTCTTCGTTTTCGAGGTATCTACTAGTGGCTAACTCTTCGCGTGCGGATGCTTTCAAGGAGAAGGTCTCCATCATTTTTCTACCGTCGGACTAATGATGATGGATTCAAATTCTACGGCTACGATTACTTTCAAGCAATCTCCGAGGAGACATAAAAATTAATAACAAAATAAAAGGACAGTAAATAATTTTTTTAAACAGAAACCATTGTAATAAGCATAAAAAAAATATGTTAATGTAGTGATAATAAATTTAAAAAAATTATAAAAAAATTTAATTAAATATATTAGTATGAATATAAATTTTGATTTAATAAATTTAAATTTCTTATTATTTATAATGTATATTTATTAAGTATATATTTTTTTTTAATAATGATAATAAATTAATATAAAAAATTCAACTAAGCATATAAATATGTATATAAATTTTGATTTATTAAACTTAATTTTATTATCACTATTTAATTATTATTTAAATTTAAATTAAAAATTATATTTTTTATTTAAGTAATTAATTCAGTTCGGTTCAGTTATAACCGAATTAATTCGATCCGGTTTGGTTATAACCGAATTTTTTTTCTAAAAATCGAATCGAAAACCGATAACAAAAAATGTAGTTTTTAAAAACCGAACCGAACCGATAACTAAAAAACTGAACCAAAATTGTTATTCGGTTCGGTTATCGGTTAGAACCGATGTTTGCTCACCCCTAAGCATCATCGTGCATAACATTTAGTAAGGAAATCAGGAGCTCTATCTGAGAATTTTTATTATACATCGGGAGTATATATTTTATACCGTTAGATGCATAATACGTAAGCAAAATATCATCATATTTGCTTACGTGTCACACATCTAACAGACCGGGAACACATACTCCCGATGTATAATAAAATTTCGCAGCTCTACACCTAAATATTGTCACATCTCTCAAATTGATATCCTACTAAGATAGCAGATAGGCAACACCATTTGTTTTATCGTCTTTTTAGTGGAGAATTTCTAGAATACTCCCGGATTAGTACATGGTGGTATTCCTGGACAAATCAAAATGTGACACCTTAGGTGTTATACTGTGGGCCCCACAACATCACATCTAAAGTATCACATTGTGAGTGGTTGGGAGTACCACCATGTTCTACTCCAGGAGCACAGTAGAATTTCTCCTTTGTAGTGTGAAAACACCACTTTCTCAAAGTCGTAAGAGGTTGACATCACTTGTTGAAGGACAAATAGAAGAATTCCAACATTCTTGTTCTTCGTTTCACAAAGCTTAATTAGCTAGAGATTATCTGAAGCTACCATCACGAGTTTGAAACCTGCATCTTTAGCCACTTGGAGTCCTATCGATAACGCCTTCATCTCCGCGTGTAGGCTAGAGATGCAGTCCCCCACTGGTGCCACCCCCGATAAGAGAACTTGACCTCTTTCATCCCTCACTACAAACCCAGCTACTACTACACCCCCCATCTTACCTATAGCTGCATCCGTATTCAGCTTTACCCAAGCCATTTTTTGGCGCTGTCCATGCACTCCCTTGTTATGCATATTAACACCCTCTGTGCATCTATACCTGCTCCCATCTCCTCTAGTTCCAGCATTCTCTGTCCTAATCGAGCTACAACCTCCTCTCTGTGACTATGTACTCTCCTATTATGCTCATTCTAGATGAACCATAGGCTAGCACATTACAATCTTTTGGTTTTCAAAGATACAGCCTACAAAACCGATGCAAACCAGAAAAAATAGTTGTTCCCTGGGAATTTTTGCACTTTAACTTCCCAGATTAATGTTGTCCAAAACTTCTTTGCAAAAGAACAGTACTTGAATATGTGTATAAGCACATCAGATTCCCCCTGAACAAAACACACAATTGGGATTAATCGGGACTCTCTTTTTCACTAAGCTAGCATTGTAGGGTAAGATGTCACTTGCCGCTCCCTACATACAGTGAAGGAATTTTGGTTGGGTGTTGATATTCCATAACTGCTTCCACAACAAAGCCACCCCTTCTGATGACAAGGCTAAACTAGGTGCATCCTTTCAACTTGTAGTGCATAGAAATAAGCTGATTTGACCGTGAAGGAATAGTCCTTCGTGAGCCTCCAAAACATAGAGTCTTCCCGACCGAGAGGGTCAATAGGAAGTCTTCTAATAGCCTCCACATCCCTCCTATGAGCACAGGATTTTTTCCAAGTAAATAATGAACTGGTATTTGCAATATTTTCTGTGTTTTTTCAACTGTGAAGCTCAAAGAACTATATTTTTTTTAAAATTCTGTTTTTGAATAAAAAAATAATTTTTTTTCAATAGACCAGACCAGAATATTTTTTCCCTTTTGTTTACGTTGCCTATTCCATTTTATCTGTGTTGCTCGTTTCTTTTTTTATCTATGTTATTTGTCTCTTTTAGAAGTCTTTAAAATAAATAAATAAATAATAAATAAAAATAGTAAAAAAAAAAAAGAGAAATGATTTGGCAGATGGCTAGAGAGATGGTTTGCATTGTGGATTTTTTCTTCTTTATTCTATCCAACAGATATCCAGGGAAAAGGAGAGGTGGGTCAAGGCCTGATTTTTGGAGCAGTGAAAAATCAAAAGAGAAAGGGTTGTGATTCGATGGAGATGAGAGGGCTGTTGGGGGCTGCCATTTAAAATGAAAACGAAAAAGGAGGGAAATTGGATTGAGAATTAAGAGAGAAGGGCGACTGCCATTAACGAAAAAGAGGCTGCACTTTCAAGGTTCGTCGGAGCGGTGCGTGTGACCAAAGTGCCGTGAGCTGGTTGGAAAATCACAGCTACAGGAGGAACAGCAGAGTAAAGGTAAAATCGATAACTCTAGCTTCGAAGTGGATTCTTAGGGTCTGCTTGGATCAAGGGTTGGGAGGAGTTCATAAAGGAAGGGTTAGAGGGCCTATTTGTCCATTTCATATTTTTATCCCTCTCAACCCCTCTCCAACCCACCAATTTGGTGGGTTTTGAAGGGTTAGAATACTAAATGGATAAATCTGTCCTCTAACCCTTCCTTTACGAACCCCTCCCAACCCTTGATCCAAGCAGACCCTTACTGCTTATGCTGTGAATTTGTGTATCTGTTCATTCCATGTTTGTATTCGATTTACCACCTTCTTCATTTCTTTTGTTGGTTTTTTCGATTAAGTGTCCATAAACATTTTCAGTTTAGTGCTGAATTTTATTTATCGTTTTCTATCTCCCGACTTATAATGCCATAATCATCTGCATGTGTTTTTTTTTATGATGTGCTGTTTGTTCATCCTGTATTTTCATCCCGTTTTGTTTTCGATTCGGGCATTTAGTCTTCATTTGCATATCTTGAGAAATTGTTTTCCAACTCGTGCTTTTTGTCCTTCGAAATTCACTGCATATCAACCATATATCCCTGTGATTTCTATTTCTGCCCACTGTTTTTATGTTTTAAGATTTTCATATCCTGGCCTAGGTTTGCTATTCCATTCCACTACGTGAAAATATTAGAATTTCGACGGAAATTTTCGTCAAAAAAAGTTGATTTTTCGTCAAAAATCAGGGTTTCTAATGAAATTTCTTACGGACGTAACTCCGTTAGAATTCTGTGCATCAGAAATCTCCCAGGCGGAAATTATTGACCGGACTATCTGACGAAATTACTCAAGGAAATTTTCATCTGAACTGACTACTAACGGAATTTCGTCAGAAATATCCGTTAGTAATACATTAAAATATCAAACGGGTTTTTAATTACTGACGGAATTTTTGACGGAAAATTCCGTCGATAATTTAATTTTTTACAAAAAAAAGCTCCATCAGTATTCAAATTTCGTCATTTATAGCTGTAATTGCGATAGATCTCATATTGTTCATAAACAAAGCTTTCAATGTAAACGCTTATTATTGCTTTCCACGACCATGGAAGACTGCGCCAATAATGATTTCCTCCTCTGTATATGAAGAACTGCGGTTATCCACTAGTGTTGAGTCTAAGAGAATAGTCCCCAATTCCAGGATCATCTGCTGGTTTCCATGAAATCAGAGCGATGTTTAAACCTGCTTTCAGACTAAACCCTAACTTCATTCCCGGTAGTAGAGTATTCGCAGGATAATCAAAGCTTTGACACACAATTTACTTACTTCTATCACTAACAAAAACCAGATTTCTTGAATCCAAAAGTCGAACCTAATAATTTTCAGTTGATACTATGCCTGAAACAATAGCAAACCAAATCGAAAGTTCGCAAAATCGATCACGATCACCGTACAAAACTAGTTCCCGATAGCGTGTAATTGAGAGAAAGCCAGTCGAGCCATTGATGGGATGATTTCGGTTTACAAAAGAAGAAGAAGAAGAAGAAGAAGAAGAAGCAGAAGAAGAACAAGGAAGAAGCATAAGAAGAAGAAGAAGAAGTTGCGTACCATAGATTGAAAAGTGAAGAAAAATGGGTGTGAAGAATATATAGGCGAAAAAAATTATGCAAATGGCGGTATTTCAAAATTGGAAAAAAATGGGTGGTAGAAGAAATGTTCAGGCTTTAATGGTGGAAATTTAGAATTACTGACGGAAATTACCGATGGAAATTCCGTCAGTAATTTCCGTCAGTAATCACAAAATAATGAAATTAATTATTAAAGAATTTTTGATAGATTTCTGACGGAATTTTTCGTTAGAAATTCTAAAATTACTGACGGAATGACGTCCGTCGGTCATTTTCCATTAGAATTTAAAAATTTCGCGTAGTTTTCCATGTACATTCTAATTTGTTGTTTTATAATTAGCTTTGATATCTGTTAATTGATTTTCGCAGGCAATTGTCTTTTTTGTTTTAATTATATTTTCTGTTTTCTACATTCAATCTAGGATTCTGTTAGACTTCCAAAATTGTTTTCCGTTTGCTTTTCCTGTTTGCTTTCTGTCCTTTTTTGTTCTGTTGAGTATTCCATAGATTGAGTTGGGTTTCTAAGTTTTCTACTCATGTTTTGTTCTTTTTTGTCCCCCGTTCGGTTATAAACCTGTCTTCACTATGTTATTTGGTTGGTAATGATTTCTGTCTAAATAATGGTTTAAAACTAGCTGATAATTGCAACCATTTGTGTTTTCTGTTTGTTTGATTCGTCAATTAATGTTCTGTCATGTTATTTCACTTTATTTTAAATAAATAATAATAGTAAATCCAGTCTGGTCTAATTGTCTTAATGCGTGTACTTCGTGTTCTATTCTGATTTACAGTAAATCTCTGTTTTAAACCGTCAAAATTACTGCATTATGCTTATAGCTTGCTCTGTCTGTTGAACGGCTTGTTTTCATGAGTCAATCCAATTGACAGTACGGCACACCATCTCCTATTTTATCACAGTCACAGTGAATCGAGTTGCATCGACAAGCAATTCAACTGCTAGTCTATTTTTAAAATATTCTGTCAAAATTTTCTGTCTGAACTTCTTTAAATCGGGAATAAACCCACAGCATTTAAAGGTCAAATCTGAGACTTAATAGATCTCTGCTTTAAACTTTCCTTTATTTTTAATTCATATATGTCATATGTGTGATTGAACAAACTAGATTTCAATTTCTATATAATCGTGTATGCATCTAGAAAATCGTATTGGAAAGCCGATATTAGGGCTGCTAAAACAGTCAAATGAAGGAAACTCCTTGAGTTTCTAAATAATTGATCCACCGAAATTGCATGCTTAAATGAATTAAAACTGAGCCAGTTATTTTTAAAATAACATCAGCAGAGTACAGCATAATATAAAAAAATTTAGGTCCAACTCGGGTCCATCGGTCGGCCCAAACTGGTCTGATTCGACTAGTAGGGTGAAACCAGTCGGCCCCCTAAATGGATGACCCCAAGCTACCATTTCTTCTTGATTCTTATAACTGCGGGTCTGTCTATTTGAGTCCAATATGTACATATATTTTATCTGTACTAACAACTTTTTTTACAGCATAGATGTATGTTAGAATTTATTGCTTTTCTAGAAATTCTGTATTCGTAGGTGGATTTACTCCTCGAGGTCTCCGACCACTGAAGAACTTTTCTCAATGGGTATCCTATGTGGACAATGATGGAATAGGCCTCGAAATAGGGCCTAAGCTTTGTGGAGGTCGAGACCAAGGCCAAAGTGAGCTTCTCAATCTTGGGGTACTGCAATTTTGTGCCTTTAAGAACATAGCTAGTATAGTACACTGGGTGTTGTTGTTGATGCTTCTCGCAGAGGATAACTGCACCTACTACTTCCTTAGTGGTTGCCAAGTAGATTATCAAACTCTTTCCCAGCATGGGGCGACTGAGTAAAGATGGGCTTGATAAATATCTTTTAATATCCTCAAAAACGGCTTGACAAACCCCATCACATTTGAATTTTTGGTATTCCTTGATTGCCTGAAAGATGGGCAAATACCTTTTGGCCCAAAATGATATGAAACGGCCCAAGGTGTTTAAGCGGTCATTCAGCTTCTGCACCTCGTTGAGGGTTTTAGGGGGCTTCATGTCAAGGATAGCCCGAATCTTCTCAGGGTTGGCTTCAATTCCCCGTTGGGATATCATGAATCCCAAGAACTCCCCACTCCCCCTTTATATCGAAAGCACACTTTTCAGGATTCAGCTTCAGACGAAATTGTTATAGGATTTAAAGGTCATCTTCAAGTCTTGAGGATAGTTTGCCTATATCTGAATTTTGACAATCATGTCGTCCACATAGACATCCACCGTCTTCCCTATCAAATCTCCAAACATTTTGTTGACCAATACCTGATATGTGGCGCCAGCATTTTTTAGGCTAAAAGGCCTTACCTTATAACAGTAGGTACCCTCGTGAGTGATGAAAGAGGTCTTTCTTTATCTTGTGGGTCCTTCTGAGTTTGATTGTAGCTGGCTGTGGCATTCATACTTGAAGATACGACATAACCCGCAGTGGAGTCAAGCAATTGGTCAATGTTGGGCAGGGGGTAACTATCTTTTGGGCAGGTCCTATTGAGATATGTAAAGTCCACGCACATTCTCCACGTTTCGCTTAGCTTTTTTACCAGGACTATTTTGGAAACCCACTGAGGGTAATGCACTTCTCTAATGTGCCCTGCCTCTAGCAGCTTACTGACTTCAATTTTGGTGGCCTCCTAACGCTTGGGTGCCTGTTTTCACCTTTTTTGTGCTACGGGGGTCGCCTTCAAGTCAAAATTCAAAGAGTGTTAGATAACAGAGGTAGGGACCCCTTCAATGTCGGACTGTGCCCGGGCAAAACTATATTGCTCCTGTAGCAAGACCTGTGTCAGTTGTGCTCATAACTCTGGGCCCATTTCTTTGGACACTTTAACTTCCTTTCCTTCCCCAACCAAGAATGTCTCCAAGTCATTGACGGGTTCGGTGTGCCAAACATGGTCCTCCCACTTAGCTTTCTCTAGCGGCTATAGAGACGCTAAATAAGTCTTTTATGGTGTCTGTTGGCTTCCCCTAGCTACGGTTATTCCTTCACTGACAGGGATATGCTTGGTGAGGTAGCGTAGGGATAACACGGCTTCTGACTCTACGAGGAAGGGACGTACTAAAATGATGTTATATACAAGGGGCACGTCGATAATGGTGAATACGGTATCCACCTGCCAGACATGCTTATCATCGCCTATATCCAGTGATAGTGTAGCCTGTCCTACAACCGGTACAAGATGGCCCCCCTGGACTACTAACGGGGCATGTACTAGCTGGATCCATTTCGGTGCTAGCCTTATTTTCTCCGCGGTATGCTTGGCACTGAGGTTCACCGAACTTCTCGAATCAATCAATATTCTTTTGACGATGTAGCCCTCCAAGCCTGCTTCAATCACCAAAGCATCTGTATGACCGACTGGGATGTTACTGATTTCTTCAAAGGGATGAAAAGCTTCCCCTTTGGTTTGTCTTTTCTTGGTCTCCATTCGCTGCGATCGTTTAGAACCCAATGCGATCCCTGGTCCTCCAGCGATGACCATGATTGTTCATCTACTACCCCTTATTGGGCGGCGGTTATCATAAGATTCCTTTTGTCGGTCCTCTTGTGGTTTTTCGGGAGCACTGCTTTGCCTTGATTCACTGGCCCTTGCTTTCCCTTTTTGGATCATTATCTCAATGTCTTAAGCCAGGACCCGACACTCCTCCGTACTGTGCCCCTTTATCTTATGGTATCTATAGTAGGGTTTCTTTTGATTCTCCGAGGGGCGGGTGTTGGAGGAGGCCCTGTTATCAGTTCGCGCCTCTAACACCTCCCTATTAGACGGTTTGGGGAAAGGTGTGAATCGATGCTCCTTTCTTCTCTTGAAATGGTCCAACCAGTCCTATTGAGTATGACTATCACCGGGCACACTCTATTGTCAGTTAGATGCAGATCTAGTTTCTGTCCTTCCGATGTTTCTAGATTCTTCTTCCATTTCTTCCAACTCTACAAAGCGCTTGGCCCAAGTAATCTTGGCAATTCGGTCTTTAGGATTATACATGATCAGGTTGTGATGCATCTTCTCATTGGTAGTATTGTGGATGAAGGCTTCATAGGCCGTAGTAAAGTCCAAGCTTTTAACATTCAGACGGGTCCAATTGAAACACTTAATATATTTCCTCAGGATTCTCTAGGTTGTTGTTTCACATCATGGACACTCCGGGATGGCTTTTCAATGGATATGTACCCTAAAAAATTGGCACATAAGAGCGTTTCCAGGTGGTCCCAACCCATGATGGACCTGAGGTTGAGGTTATCGAACCATAGGGAAATGGGTCCCCTTAACGTCGTGCTGAATAGCCTACGCATAAGGCCCTCTATAGCCCCAGCTAGCCTTATTTTCTCTGCAAAGGTCTAAATATGGCCCTTCTAGTTATCCCTTCTGTCATAATCCTTCATGGATATTTGCTTGAACTTGGGGTTGAAGGGCATATCCATGATACGTCTATCAAATTGGGATTCCGCTAAATGGGAGATTGGATCTTGATAAGCCACATTATATTTGTCCAGACCCTATCTCAACAGGACTTCAAATTTGGGATCTGTCAACAAATCAGTGGTCAAAGCTAGAGATGGAGCCACCTGTAGGTATGGTAGGTTTGAAAATGTTGGTGTGGGTAGAGCTGATGGGGGTAGGGGTAGTTGTGGGGTTCCTAACGGGGTATGGAGCTGAATAGGGGGAGGGGATAATGTAGGGATGATGCAGTCGGGTTTTGCATGGTGGGGTAATGGGGCCAAGAGTGAGGTCCATATTCCCATGAGTTGTAATATAGAGAGGCATCCATTAAAGAGTCATGGTGGAAAACCTATGGGCCAAGTGGAGGATAAGTGTTTATGTAGGGTTGAGGAGGATAAGCGTTTATATAGGGTTGAGCATTAGGTTCGACTGGTAGTTGGCAGGTGGTCGTTCTTGTGCTTAGGGGTTGTTGGTTGAGGCTACAACTATAGGAGCAGAGGATGGTCCGAGTAGGGCAGCATGTTCGGGGGTAATGCTACAGTGAGCAATAATGCTTTGACGAGCCTGAGCGGGGTCTTGAACATTTGCTTACGATAGATCTCCGAAGAGATATGGAGCAGAGATAAGATTAGTAGAATCTACTGGATTTGTGTTCGTCCTAGGGTGAGCCATCGTCACTTCTCATCCACCCTCACCGCACCAATTGATAGCTTGTGTAAGTTGAGGTCGCCGAAAATTCTCGTCTAGGGAGAGTTCTGTCACCCTGCAAGAAGTTCCTGGAGCCGGGTTTTCCAAATTATATCACTCCGGTGCTAAAGTCAGTAACTTGGGGGAGAAAGAATATGTAATTTGTTTTCGAGAAGAGTAAGATGTTGTGTAAGCTAGGGTCGCCGGAGATCCTCGTCTAGGGAGATTTCAGTCAACATGTATGTAGTTGTGGTTTATATACTGTCTTTGGTTTTCAAGTGTCACAACGTTAGAGGGCAGTTGGTGGCGTGACCTACCTGGTCATGTCACCTATTGCTCTGACATGTGGCTGTCTCTGTACATTTGACACGACGTTCTTTTGACTCCAGTCACCTTTTTTTCCTGTACCTGACCTCCACTTTTAATGCAACATTAATTGCTACATTAAATGTAGTGGTCCTATCTCTCCTTCCCTTACTGGGTTCTCTGAGTGGGGCTGACGGGGGCGGCTGCTGCAGGGTTCCAATTGCCCAAACCCTTCTTTGGGCGTTAAGGCGATAGTCACCTGTCCAACATTTACAAGATGTAAGTTGCTAATACCTTTCTTGGGCGGCTGGCTGGTGGTCATGTGTTAAGCGTGTGGAGACACTTAGTAGAAGCGATCACGTGTCTGATATAT